>SJXQ01007258.1:56576-138415 GCA_006408695.1 Aepyceros melampus
CATACCTCAAGAAACAAGAAAAAAGCCAAATAAATAACTTAACTCTCCCAGCAATCTTGATTCCAGCTTGTGTTTCTTCCAGTCCAGCATTTCTCATGATGTACTCTGCGTATAAGTTAAATAAGCAGGGTGACAGTATACAGCTTTGACGTACTCCTTTTCCTATTTGGTAATGGGTCTGTTGTTCCATGTCCAGTTTGAACTGTTGCTTCCTAACCTGCATATAGGCTTCTCAAGAGGGAGGTCAGGTGGTCTGGTATTCCCATCCTTTTCAGAATTTTCCAGTTTATTGTGATCCACACAGTCAAAGGCTTTGGCATAGTCAATAAAGCAGAAATAGATGTTTTTCTGGAACTCTCTTGTTTTTTTTGATGATCCAGAGGATGTTGGCAATTTGATCTCTGGTTCCTCTGCCTTTTCTAAAACCAGCTTGAACATCTGGAAGTTCACAGTTCATGTATTCCTGAAGCCTGGCTTGGAGAATTTTGAGCATTACTTTACTAGCATGTGAGATGAGTGCAATTGTGTGGTACTTTGAGCATTCTTTGGCATTGCCTTTCTTTGTGGTTGGAATGAAAACTGAGCTTTTACAGTCCTGTGGCCACTGCTGAGTTTTCCAAATTTGCTGGCATATTGACTGCAGCATTTTCACAGCATCATCTTTCAGGATATGAAATAGCTCCACTGGAATTCCACCTCCACTAGCTTTGTTCATAGAGATGCTTTCTAAGGCCCACTTGACTTCACATTCCAGGATGTCTGCCTCTAGGTGGGTGATCACAACATCATGATTATCTGGGTCATGAAGATCTTTTTTGTACAGTTCTTCTGTCTATTCTTGCAACCTCTTCTTAATATCTTATGCTTCTGTTAAGTCCATACCATTTCTGTCCTTTATCGAGCCCATACTCGCATGAAATATTCTCTTGGTATCTCTAATTTTCTTGAAGAGATCTCCAGTCTTTCCCATTCTGTTGTTTTCCTCTATTTCTTTGCATTGATTGCTGAGGAAGGCTTTCTTATCTCTCCTTTCTATTCTTTGGAACTCTGCATTCAGATGCTTATATCTTTCCTTTTCTCCTTTGCTTTCGCTTCTCTTCTTTTCACAGCTATTTGTAAGGCCTCCTCAGACAGCCATTTTGCATTTTTGCATTTCTTTTTCTTGAGGATGGTCTTGATCCCTGTCTCCTGTACAATGTCACGAACTTCTGTCCATAGTTCCTCAGGCACTCTGTCTATCAGATCTAGTCCCTTAAATCTATTTCTCACTTCTACTGTATAATCATAAGGGATTTGATTTAGGTCATTCCTGAATGGTCTAGTGGTTTTCTCTACTTTCTTCAATTTAAGTCTGAATTTGGCAATAAGGAGCTCAAACATGTATTCAACAAAACCATAATTCAAAGTGACATGTGCATCCCAGTATTCATTGCAGCACTATTTACAATAGCCAGGACATGAAAGCAACCTAAATGTCTATCGACAGATGAAGGGATAAAGATGTGGTACACAAAGACTATGGAATATTACTCAGCCATAAAAAGCAACGATTCTGGGTCATTTGTAGAAACAAGGATGAGCTCAGAGTCCCTCATATGGAGTGAAGTCAGTCAGAAAGAGAAAAACAAATTTCATACAGTAATGCATATATGTGGAATCTAGGAAAATGGTACAGATGAACTATTTGCAGGGCAGGAATACAGACGCAGATGTAGAGAATGGATACACGGACATGAGGAGGGGGAAGAGGGAGTGTGATGAATTGGGAGACCAGGCTTGACATACATACACTACCATGTGTAAACAGACAACGAATGGGAACCTGCAGGGAGCTCAGCTCAGTACTGTACGGTAACCCAGATAGGTGGGATGGTGGTGGGAAAGGAAGTCCAGAGGGAGGGGTATATTTATACATACAACTGATTCACTTTATTTTATAGTAAAAACTAACACATTGTAAAGTATCTGTATCCCAATTAAATGAATATATATATATATATATATTTTAAGACTATTATTGTGTTTCAACATCTTGGTCTATTTCTTCCTCCTCTCAAGCCTGAGGTCTGTGTTTGACAGGTTAAGATAAACAGCGCTCATTGTTTTGCAATACATACAATTTCTTCTTTAAACTTCATTCTAGGATACCAGTTTAATAATTATAGCAGTTTGGTAGATTAATAAAAATGCAAGGGAAATTAATCTACATCTACCTTGTGTGTTAGTCACTCAGTCATGTCTGACTCTTTGCAACCCCATGGACTGTAGCTCTTTAGGCTCCTCTGTCCATGGGATTCTCCAGGCAAGAATACTGGAGTGAGTTGCCATTTCCTTCTCCAGGGGATCTTCCCAACTCAGGGATCTAACTCAAGTGTCCTGCATTGCAGGCAGATTCTTTACTGTCTGAGCCACCAGGGATGTCCTAACATATGAACAAAAATGATACACGAAACACGTCTATAGTAATGGTATAAGAACCAAGACTTCCCAGGGGGCATAGTGGAAAAGAATCTGCTTGTCAATGCAGGAGAAACAAGCGACATGAGTTTGATCCCTGGATTGGGAAGAAATGGCAACCCACTCCAGTATTCTTGCCTGGAGAATCCCACGGACAGAAGAGCCTGGAGGGCTAGAGTACAGAGGGGTCACAAAGAGTCAGACACACTGAGCACACTGAGTGATAAGATCCAAAATGACATAATTTGCTCTCTAAATTAAAGAGAAAATTATTTTTATCAACAATAATGTATTTTAATATAGGTTAAAATCTTATAGTTAACAAAATTTGACACCTCTACTTACTAAACCTGCACATTCATGTATTATCTTTCTTATCGAAAACATTTAATTTGCTTGTTATGCCATTTTTTGGAAAATACAGGAAAATAAAATATTTCAAAAGTCATACTTACTAAAAATTAGAGTGAAAACAAGTGTTTCATTATCTTTGCAAAATGACAATGTTTGAAATCTTTAAATGGCCAATATTACCACTCATGGGCCAATATCAAGTTTTTAGGAACAATTGGCCAAAGTGATCTGTGTTGCCATTAACTTTAGAATTCTGTATTTATTTCTCCTTGTGGAGGGTAACTGCCATTGAAATGTGACTTTGCTCATCTTGCTAAGGAGTAACCCACCATATATAGCTGAATAGCTTCCCTGTTGAGATTTCTAAGTGTTATTCTGGAGACTTTGTGGATGGCCCAATGCAGTATTTTCACAGGTCTTTTTAAGGAAGAGTTTACTTTTGCAAAGAACGAAAGCCACGAAGAGAAGCTGGAGGTAGCGATAGTACCCTGGTATAAAACCTGCATGTACACCTAGTAAAATTTGGAAATTGAATTCACTGTGCTTCAGATTTCATATTCCCCCCTATTAAATCAAAGTACGACACAGGCATCACAAAATCTGCCATAAATAATTCTTCACAACCGTCTGCTTCACTTTGCCCTGGACTCTCTCCAGCCATAAAACCTGGATCTACTTTTACCACTAAATAGGAGAGTCCCCCCCTTGGTTAAGGCTGAAGAAGTTAAAACTGAAAAGGAACTTATTTTTTGAAGCAGCAACTCTGCGTGTCGCGTCTTATACACCAAACAAACAGAGGTTTCGTCAGGGACCTAGGCAAGTCCTTGAAAATCTTGACAAAATTTACAAATAAGATACAGTGTTTGTTTATTATTTTTAAAACTTTCCATTGTGCTATCCTTGTAATGTAATATGACGTATATTTTTGCCAAGAATAGGGTGTGGTTGCTCCGCGGCTTAGTCAGTCATGAAATGTCATGCTTAAGACTTGAGTCAGAACATGAAAACAATGCAATTCTAGCAGGAGAGTGCCAGCAGTCTTCCTACTTCTGCTAGATCCAACTCTATCCGAGTTGAGAGCTTTAGTAGGGTTCCTTGTTACTATGTCTAGTCATGACTCCAAAAATATTCTTGGCAAAGCTGGAATATGATACTTGCTTGCTTTTCCATTCTCAGAATGTCTTCTTCCCCTACAGCCTGATGTCCTCCCACATTCCTTCTAGCCCTCTCTTCCATCTGACTGTGAAGAAGGCTGAGCGCCGAAGAACTGATGCTTTTGAATTGTGGTGTTGGAGAAGACTCTTGAGAGTCCCTTGGACTGCAAGGAGATCCAACCAGTCCATCTGAAGGAGATCAGCCCTGGGATTTCTTTGGAAGGAATGATGCTAAAGCTGAAACTCCAGTACTCTGGCCACCTCATGCGAAGAGTTGACTCATTGGAAAAGACTGTGATGCTGGGATGGGCTGGGGGCAGGAGGAGAAGGTGACAACAGAGGATGAGATGGCTGGATGGAATCACTGACTCAATGGACATGAGTCTGAGTGAACTCTGAGAGTTGGTGATGGACAGGGAGGCCTGGCATGCTGTGATTCATGGGGTTGCAAAGAGTCGGACACGAATGAGCGACTGAACTGAACTGAACTGAATAATATTCTTGTAGGGGTTAAAATCAAACAAACAGACTCATATACAGGGCTTGCTCTTCAAAACACCCAGCAATGTGGGCTAATGAGCTCACAGCTTTTTAGATAACCCAATGAATTCACCTTACCTGCCTCTTGAGAAATCTATATGCAGGTCAGGAGGCAACAGTTAGAACTGGACATGGAACAACAGACTGGTTCGAAATAGGAAAAGGAGTACATCGAGGCTGTATATTGTCACCCTGCTTATTTAACTTATATGCAGAGTACATTGTGAGAAACGCTGGGCTGGAAGAAGCACAAGCTGGAATCAAGATTTCCAGGAGAAATACCAATAACCTCAGATATGCAGATGACACCACCCTTATGGCATAAAGTGAAGAGGAACTAAAAAGCTTCTTGATGAAAGTGAAAGAGGAGAGTGAAAAAGTTGGCCTAAAGCTCAACATTCACAAAATGAAGATCATGGCATCTGGTCCCATAACTTCATGGGAAATAGATGGGGAAAGAGTAGAAACAGCATCAGACTTTATTTTTGGGGGGGCTCCAAAATCACTGCAGATGGTGACTGCAGCCATGAAATTAAAAGACGCTTACTCCTTGGAAGAAAAGTTATGACTAACCTAGATAGTATATTCAAAAGCAGAGACATTACTTTGTCGAATAAGCTCTGTCTAGTCAAGGCTATGGTTTTTCCTGTGGTCATGTATGGATGTGAGATTGGACTGTGAAGAAGGCTGAGCACCGAAGAATTGATGCTTTTGAACTGTGGTGTTGGAGAAGACTCTTGAGAGTCCCTTGGACTGCAAGGAGATCCAACCAGTCCATTCTGAAGGAGATCAGCCTTGAGATTTCTTTGGAAGGCATGATGCTAAAGCTGAAGCTCCAGTACTTTGGCCAACTCATGTGAAGAGTTGACTCATTAGAAAAGTCTCTGACACTGGGAGGGATTGGGGGCAGGAGGAGAAGGGGACGACCGAGGATGAGATGGCTGGATGGCATCACCGATTCAATGGACATGAGTCTGAGTGAAGTCCGGGAGATGGTGATGGACAGGGAAGCCTGGCGTGCAGCGATTCATGGGGTTGCAAAGAGTCGGACACAACTGAGCGACTGAACTGAACTGAAATGAATGAACTCAACTTCTTAAATATTCATCTCCTTAATTCTGTTGGAGATCTGGGAATTTAAAACAAAAATTTTGATGCAATTCAATACTTTCCTAAAGAGTCTGATGAAATAAGTCAGATATGGGGAGGTGAGGGGGCATTTCTCTGCTCATCATGGGCCCCCCACCCCCAGAATGTAAATTCTCTGAGTGCAAAGACTTGGTTTTTCCTATTGACTTCTGCAACTTCAGTGTCTAGAAGATGCTTGACAGATCTAAGGTAGTCAATACATACTATTGACTCAATGAATAAAATAGCTAGTGAACTGGATCCAAAGTGCAACAGAGGACTTAAAGTCAAAAGGTGTAAGTCCATGTAAGGAAATAAGGATCCAGAGTAGTAGAGCAAATATGTCCAACAAAACACTAATAAAGTCTGACCAACGAAGTACAAAGGATATATTGTTTATGATGTCTGAATTCCTGGATAACATAATTTGTATTGTAGAAAACAAGCATTTTATGTTTCATGTAAACTGCTTCAGTTCAGATACTACGTTCTCAAATAATATTTGTTGAATGACTAAATAACAGAAAATCCAGGCCCGGTAGATTATTGTCTCAAGTATGTGAGGTAAGGCCTCTACAGTTCAGTGATTATTTCTAGTATTTCTATAATATCAAAAAAATTTAGTCCTTTGTTTTCTTAAAATATAAAAAGCCTATTTGCTTAAAATATATCTGTGCATGGCAGTAAATAGCTGTTTTTTAAAAATAGCTGTTTTTTTAAAATATTGTTAATGGAATGAGACTCATGCTCTGAACTCCTCAGAATAGGCATGGGAAAAGTTTTAGTCCTAAAATCAAAGGGTTGGACTAGATTTGCTAAAGTCTCTTCCAGCTCTAAAATTTTATAACTCTGGATTAAAGGAAAAAAAAAAAAACAACACCCATGGGGAAGCAGTGTCTTTGTAATTCACTCAGAATTTCCATTGTCATTGGATAAAGACTGATACGGCATATTCTGGCTCAAGTCTTGCTCATAGGATATTAAGCCTTGATAAAGTCTTTCTCTTTTAAGGACGCTCTGGAAATCTTCTGAAATAAGCTGAGGACAGCCTAACATGAACCATCACTGAGTTCGGGAATTGACGCCCCAGGAAAAGAAGACACCAAATGTCATGAAAGGTTAAGGCCAAACTATGCAAAGTGATCAGATCTCATGTTTGCCCTTACTGCAGAATGGTGAATGCGTGAGTTTTCGACTGGAGGTAGTGATACATTAATAAGTCATGGAATCAATTTAGTGTGCAACAACTAGCATTCAAAACAAAAGGCAAAAAAGAAGTAGATCAAGGTGGAATGGAAAATGTTGAATACATTTCCCATACTAAGGGTAAGCATTATTTGGTGAAACTTTAATTTCAGAGGAGTTGTGTGTGTGTGTGTGTGTGTGTGTGTGTGTCAGTGTAGGCATATGCATACTAGGTGACCATGTACAGTGTATTTCTTCTGGTAGGACACATTGAAAATGGTTTGGAAACTATGGAAATGGAAACAGCCTTTTGAAGTCCCTTCATACTCTATATAATTACTTCTAGGAAATCCTGAAGATCTCCTGGGCATCACTGGCAATCATGGAAAAGAGGCAGGGTTGCATAGAAGGACTTTTCTCAGAGGAAAGAAGCACCCAACTGACCCACTGATTTTAAACACTAGAAGCCAAGGTCACAGACCGGCGTCTTGCATCTAAAGGCTCTGGCTGGAGACACAGGCAACATCCCCTGATTTGGCCCTGATGGATGGTGGCTGTTGGTTATGCCTAAGTGCAATTTTGCCTGTAGTTAAGACAGGGAATAGGTCAGCCAAAGGATTTTTTCAAACAATTTGATGGAAGCATAACACTCATACAGAAAAGTGAAAATAGGAATTTGTTCTCCATCCTGAGGGGAAAGGACAGGCACTATAGCTTTCTCCCACTCCTCCTCCCCATTTGGCGTTCTGTATTTCTGTCTAAGGGATTCCTCAGAGCCCACAGCAGCTTCTGGTGGGCAGGGAGGGGTATTCTAGCAGTGGAGATGCCTCATCTAGAAATTCCCATTTTCTTCTAGGTGTATGTCTATCAAAATTTGTTTTCATGTAATCTGATTTTAAGTAATGAGTCAGTATTCCCGTCTCCTTTTATCAAAACATTTTTTGCCGTTTTTTTAAAAAGTAAAACCTCAAAATGAGCTCAATAACTGGATGGCCACAGCACTCTAAAATAATAAGTAATTATGTACATAAAGTATGTGGAAAAATAAAGATTTTTCACAAGGACATGGCGTTTAAAGATTGTTAAGTGTGATAAATAGGGGATGAGACAGTTTATATTAAAAACCACCCAAAATACATGTTTACTGGAGGTGCAGGGTATGTCAGGGACTGTTTCAGATACTACAGGCAAATAAGATGCCTGATTTTACAGTGTCTACTCTAGTCAGGGTGATATGTATAAAAAAATATTAAGCAAATAAACAGGGTAATTTCAGATAGTGATAATTGCCATGATAAAGAAAAAGCAGAAGTGACCTCATGGTGAAGTTGGGGTGCAGAACTTCAGAATTTCACTCATCACTAACTGACCTTTGAACCAATATCTCAATGAACAAGGAGGTAGTGAAGAGTTTCCAGGGAGATAAAGCAAGTAGGTGTGAGCACTGACATTTAGTAACCCATTATTTTAAAAATCTTTTGAATGGAAAAGGAAGTGAAACAGAGATGTATTATCCAAAGAAAAGAAATCTAGGTAGTAAAAGTTGTTCAGAGATGCTTATTTTAAATGGATCCATTAGTACTAAGGGAAGGGCCTCCACTCACCGCTGCACACATTGTCAGCAATGCCCCTGGAGCTCTGGAAATGGCATGCGGGAACAGCACAGCTTGCCCGAGGAAGAGATATCATGTATCCCCAAAAGGAAGTCTAGCCGACTGAGCAATCAAGAGTATCACGGATGAAATTTGCAGCAACTTGTTAAGGCAGGATTTCCAACATGGCAGGAAAAGCAGGCACCCACCAAACTCAGAATAGTGGGTGTGCTAAGCACGGAGGCCTCTTAGGTAGATCTTCGCTACAGTCTGAGAATAGGTATAGGCTCAGTAATCTCAGGGGAGTATGGAAAACTTGAAGACTATTCAGAGGAAGTCAACAAAGATGATTAAGAATTGAATAATGAGGCCTCTGAGAAAAGGTATAGCCAAACTGGAATTGCTTAGCTAAGATTATTTATCTTGGTGAAGACATATCCAAGGTGTGGCTTAATATGGCCTTCAAGAATATGAAAGGTAATGGTGACTAACTGTTCTTTATGACCTTTATGAGGAGAACAAGTTGAAATGGGAGGGCTTTTAGTTAGAGATAAGAATTTTTTTATTATAAACTATCCAAAACAAAGTGAGTTACCTAGCAAGAATGTTGGGTCTCTTTCTTTAAAATAGGGGCTATTTGACCCCTTTCACATGGATGGGTTTGGTGATCCTTGCCAAGTTCAATGTAAAATGCTGTGGGTATATGTACACACATGTACATTTTTTGTTCTGGGAAGAGGATTCATAACTTTTACTAAATTGTGCTCATGCCTAAAAATGCTTAAAAATCACTGCTTTAAAAAAATCAATTATATTCTCATCTGCTTGGATCAGCTGAAGAACAATTTGTCTGAGAAGGAGAATATAGACTAGATGCCTGTTCAGGTTTGCCTAGCATCTTATAAGCTGCTAAAGAGACTTTGAGACCTGTATGTATGACTGCTCTATAGAATTTTCTTAAATTAGGAGTTTAATGTTTAGTTTTAAAAATTACATTTAAGTGAAAAATGCATTTATGAATATATATAGGGATACTTGTCATAAAACTGGAGAGTTAGTGGTATGTCTCAGGAATAGCACCAGCTTAAAAAAAGTTTGCAACATAGGAACAAATGGGAGAAAGGTATTCTGTGGAATATTTAAAACATATGGTTTTTGTTTGTATTTCTTCCAAATGTTTGAGAAAAGTGAACAACTTGTACCTGTATACAATCGTGACTATGAATGCACTATTCTGTTTTAACAAAAAATGTTTTTATAAGCAAGCAGTAAAACACTGAAAGAAATCATAATGTTATAAGTAGGAGGCTATCAGGTTCCATATTAAATTTCTTGTACCTAAAGCTTACTTTGCAAAGAACAGTCAGTTTAACTTGATGGATTAAACAGTTTTCAATATAGTATAAATTTCATAGATCCATAAGCAGTGGTTAATAAAAATCCTAATCAATCAGGCATAGAGATAACACACACACACACACACACTCCTATGAATTATATAAACAGAAAAATGGCAGCATCACTGAAACAGGTAAAACACAAAATTCCACTTTGTTCTTATGTCCATGTTTGAAACAATAATAAAAGGTAGAAAGCTTATGAGGTCCAAAAAACCTCATAGGTATCTTTAAAGTCAATGTGGTTGATTTTGCATAAATTTGCCATTGTTTTGTCTTATTTGCTCATCAGTAATCATTTCATTTTTTATATAAATCAGTTATTTTATGAAAACACAATGAAATCTTAAATTCTCTTCTGTTCTGACTCTGTTTTTTAAAAAATGGAGAACAGTATACAAACTAGTAGAAAAACCAGAACCAGAAATAATGAGACAGAAGACTGAACTAGAACTCTGTTCTTGGATTCTTGAACTGGAACATGAAGTGTGAGCCTGAGTTGACAGAGTGAAAACAGAGTGATAGGTGCATACATCTTGGGCATATTTGAGGCATTTACATCAAGTCTTTGGCCTCCAGCCTCTTCAGACTTGAAGGAGAATTACATGCAATAAAATGAAAAGTTCAGATACAGTAAATTAATACCACATGGAGCTGAAAATTATAAGGTTTCATTTCTGGGGTAGCAAGATAAACAAATATATTTACACAAGAGCTGTTTGAGTCATATGAATTTTAAGCTAGGACTTATGTAAGTGGCAAAGCTTTTCTTAAAGTTGCTCAAATAATGATTTCAGTAACATAACTCCTCTTTCCTACGAATTCGTATCACCATAATGTGGGTATACATAAAGAGCCTCATTTAGATAGTATTTAATTGTACAGGTGTAAAATCAAATAGGAAATTACAGACATAAAACCATCTTTAAACTGATGGTGAGCTAGGTTAAAAAGATATATATATATATACATATATATATATGTATATATACAATGAAAGCAGATTCTCTTGCCATAAAAACTGATGCATTACTATGATCTTCATCCTGAATGTATGCATGAGGGTGCCCAAAGCCTTTCCAAGGAATACACAAACATGGTTGTTTTAAGGGGAGGAATCTCCATATTCTTAACTTCTATATATATATATATTTTTTTTTTTTCCCCTAAAATTGAAACTTTGGGACATTGCACATGCAGTTGTGGTGTTCTGATGGCTTTCTATCCCAGTCTCCAATTTGAAAACATGTTTTTTGGCTTTTCAAAAGTACCTGAAACTTACGCTGGCCTAGTATCCCAAAACTAGGGGCACTGAATGAAACAATGATTCAAAATACTGGTTTCCGTGAAGCCTCCTTTAATTAAGGCATTATCAACCCACAGTAGAGTTCCTGTCTTCCTCTGTTTTACGCAATTTTCTGTAGAGACAAAGCATGGCTTTAGGAACAGAATATTTGGGTCTATGTAAAACCATTCTGAATCCAGATAGGGTGGGCAATGGAGAGATAACAACTTTCATTCAATTATTACTGCCTCTTCCATTCTCTAACTATTATCAAAGAATGAATCATCTCAGAGGGCATGCATGAGAGCAACACAGAGAGACTTGGGTAAGGAATATTAACAGGACATTGACTTGTTTTGTCCAGGTCACAGGAAGCTCTTTACGATATGTGTGTATATATGTATCTGTGTATGAATGAATATATGTATGACCCTGTCTTCTTAGAATTAAAAAGTGATATCATTTTCATACAATTAAGTATTAACATATCCATCTTCATTAAAAATGAAGTAAGATAATTTCTGATTTTGCTTATTAAGGTACATGACAAATATTTTCCCCATTAATTGAGGGCATGAAATCTGCAGCTACAAAATGTGTTTGTGTTTTTTTAAACATCAGGTTTATTGAGGTATAATTTATATACAGTAAAATCCATCTATTTTAGGTATACAGTTCTATGAGTTTAGACAAATATATACAGGTGCCTAAACACCATGACAATCAAGATTATTTCCATCACCCTACCCTTTTGTAGTTAATCTTCTCCCTACTTTATTTTGCTGACTATACATCCATTGTATGAATGTACTATATAGTTGGCTTATCTATTCACTGGTTGTTGACCATTTGGTTTGTTTTCAGTGTTTAGTGATTATGAATAAAGCTGCTACAAATATCCCTATAATTAATTTCTCATATAACTGCCTAGGAAGGAGATTGTTCTATTTTCTGGTAAGTTCGTGTTATTAATATAAGCCACTGCCAAACTGTTGTCCAAAGTGGTGGTCCCTTTTTGCATTCCCACCATATAAGAGTTTCAGTTTCTCTGCATCCTGTAGCATTTGGTATTATCAAATTTAAGATGTCAGTCATTGTGCAGGGTATTAAGTAGCAGATCCTTATGCTTTTAATATGCTTTCCCCCAATGACGAACAATGCTGAACATCTTTCCATGTGACAACTTGCCACCTTTCCCCATTCTCTAGTGAAATGTCTGTTCAGAGCACTTGTCCACTTTGGGGGGGTTTGTTTCTCACTGAGTTGTGAGAGGGTCTTATATTGATACATTCCAGACATAAGTTCTTTATCAGATGTATTTCATAATTTCAAGTTTTTGACAAAAGTCTCTTTAAAATATGGGATGTGATAATACCATTCTATCAAGACATATTGGCAGAGGTACAGTAAGTTGGGGCTTCTCAGGTGGTGCTAGTGATAAAGAACCCACCTGCCAATGCAGGAGACATAGAGACCTGTGTTTGAAACCTGGGTCAGGAAGATCCCCTGGAGGAGGGCATGGCAACCCACTTCAGTATTCTTGCTTGGAGAATCCCATGGACAGAGGAGCCTGGCAGGCTACAGTCCATAGGGTCATAAAGAGTTGGACATGACTGAAGCAACTTTACATGTACGCATGCACAGTTAATTGGCTATATTTCAATGTTCCCAATTTTTCCTAAATATATGAAATTAAACAAAGTGCCTCAAAGAGAAAGAGCAGCAGGTACGGTTAATTGATACATCTTCGTTAACCAGAAACAGAGAAGGTAAGTGGCTCTAATGATTGCATTACAAATCATTTTGCTGGTCAAGCCATTTATAATTCTTTGCTTTTAAGTGATATAACTGAGCTGTTATTAATAATTGATAAATTATTAAATAGAAATTTTGATGAGTAATCACTAAGTGATTTTTGGCATGTAACTGAAAAGGAGTTCAAAGAACTGAGTTACGTTATTACAAAATTTGTTCCTTCAACCCTCAAATTCATTCCCTTTTGTAATTAATGCTTTTTAGCATTTATATGAATAACTGTGAAATTAGAAATATGATTTCATGCCTTCCTATTCTTATTGCCTATTAATCTTCCATCCTTCTACTCTAGCCCCAACGGCCTCCTTGTTTTGGCCTCTTATTCATGAAACCTGCTAGAAAATGGTTCCACCTCAAGCTTTTGTACTTGCTTTTCATTCTGCCTAAAAAGATTACTTCCCCACATCCTCTGTGCTTCCCATCATGTCCTTCCCCAACTCCCCCGTCAACACATGGCTTGTTCTTTCTGTTTTAGGTCTTTGCTCCAGTGTCACCTTCCTAGTCCGAACCTCCCCATGACCATATTTAGAATACTGTAGCTTTTCCTCCACTCAGCTCTTGGCAATTAGTATACTTCTTGGCTCCGTTTTTCCACAGCACTTCTTATCATCTCATGTGATACATAGTTTTGCTTACTTTTGTTATTCTATGCCACCCTTCACTAGAATGTGAGCCCAGAAAGGAGAGATTATTGTCTGTTTTGTTCACACTTGTATCTCCACAGCCTTGAAGAGTTACTGATAGACACTTCATAAGTTTTAAATATATAAATATATACTAATATACTTTTTTAAAAAAGGAAATTGAATTTATGAGTAACCCTGCCTCATCCTGGCAAAAAATGATGTTTATCCCCTGACAGACTACTTAGGAAACAAGAAAAGAATCATATATCCAGAGAAGAATTTTTAATAAAGCACATTACTTATCAAAATTTATATTATGTGTATTATTGTTTGAACACTGATAATAACTGAATTAATATCACCCAGAAAGACATTTTTCAAACCTAGAGACTTGTGAACACAGAAAATTCAACAAAAATTGTTTCATTTTATACACATCTTTCCTTTTTGCTTATTTTCTCTTTTGCTGGTGATAATTTGGTTCTTTTTTATTTTGAAATGTTAAAGGAGGAAAACTTTCAATCATAAAATGTATTAAGATAACATGAACTCGAATGTCTAGTACATACTTATAATAGCTAATAATAAGTGTCTAATTGGTATAGTGTTAAGATTCCAGTAGAAATGGCTACAATTGACAATATTTATCATTCTCTAATGGACAGCCTGTGCAACTATTTTAACTTACAGTGACAAATGTTCAATATGACTTTAAAAATATGCCTCTGGTAGGCAATTTTTCTAAATTCTTTTAGGGAGTTTGAAAGTAAAATTTTGAAAGGTAGGTCATGACCTTTATAATTCTTTCCCTTTTCTCCCTGGCAGTTGTGACATTTGGCCCGATCTCATTGTTCTAGTTTTTAAGCTTCTCAGTGTGTGATTACAATAGCAATAATTTTCCCTGGACACTGAGTGGATGACGGCCTCACCCAGTACCCGTGTCCTTCCCACGCTGGTTGGCAGCAGACCTTTAGTGGTCAGTGCCAAGCGCCTTTCTCCAGAGCTCAGCCTTGACATTCTTTCTGCGCAGCTCAACAAAAGCATCATAAAAGAACTAAACATTCAAAGTGATTCTTAACTGGGTATTCAGAAATTTCTAAAAGGATTTATTATTGAGGCTTGAGGTTTTGTTTATTAGTTGGTTTTTGCTCTCTCTTGTTTTCTGGTCAAACAAATATTTGGTGCAAGAAGAAGAGAGAGGAAGGGATGGAGGCAGGGAGAGAGGGAGAAAGGGATGGGGAGAGATAGAGAGGGAAAAAGCAAGAGAAAGAGGGCAAGAGAGAGCCTGGAAAACCTCTTGTTTTGTTGGAGGCCTGAAAAATGTTTTCCAAACTTTTCAAAGCTTGGGACAGAAACTTATAAACCAAGCTGTACTGCTCACATCCCATAAGTCCAGAGCCCTGTGTACTTGACACCTGAAATTTTTTTTTTACAGATTGAAGTTTGTGCCCTTCTGCATTCAAAAGAGCTCCTGCCATCAGGCCCCCAGGGCCATGCCTGTAAAGAAAGGGAGCAAACTCACGTGGCAGAGAGGTATACCACACTGTCAGAAGGAAGGTGGTCTACCTTAAGAAAGAACGAACAGAGAGGCATCCAAAGGGGGTCTAGCAAAATGATCCAGGAGAACTCGCCTATCCCTGTGTACTAACTCCCCGAGTATACACTTAGAGCTGCAGGATATTTTGTTTTGCATCAGGTGAAACAAACAGCCTGATCCCCCCTGTAACCACCCGAAGGACAATACCACTGCTTTACTTTCTTTCATTGGCTCTATTTTTCCCCCTTTCTTTAAAACCCTGATCGGAGGCCTGTGTGGCGTCCCCCATCTCCCCTCCTCCCCATAGGTTTGGCACTCATTTTCCCATTATTCAATGAGTAATGACACCGAGGGCACAGAGCCAATCCCACCGGCTCTTTACACTTTCCTCTTTCTACAGAATAAAAAAGACCCAAACCAAACACAACATGCTGCAGCTTTCAGCTTCAGGGATTGCGACTAATTTCTAAACTCTCCTCGCTCTGTAGTAGAATCTGGCTGTCATTTGACATTTGGCTTTTTTTCACAAGCCCGTGAGCAAACTTTATTTACAGTGCACGCTGACTTTTATTACTACATAATACAGAAAATATTTGCTTCATTATGAAGCCAACTGAATATTTATTTTGATTTTTGTTCCTTGTGGTAAACAGAGTTCAAAACACTCTCTACTACGATTGTTCCAAACGAGTCGCAAACTATGTAAACAATCACAGAGTGATTGTGTGGCCCAGATCTTGTGATTGCTTCACCTCCTTTTGCAGCAAAAGGAAAAAAAAAAATTTTTTTTTAAAGAAGTTCAGGTCCGTTTTGAATTTTCAAGCAACTTTTTGCCCCTCAGGGCTGTCTTTTAGTCCATTCTGGTGGTTGCCTTTTATGGGAAGTCACCTCACAATGAAGTCTTTTCAAGGTACTTTTGGATCCAAACCTCTTTGAATACAGTCCAAGGGAGGCCTAATTCTGCTTTAACACACACAGTATTGCCACAAACATCAAGTGCTGTGTTTTAGGTAATACCTAGGTAAGAACATATGCTGCTGGAAATATATGAGTGCAGTCAGATGCATTCTATCTATATTTAGATACGCTGCACTGGCTTTGCTGATTCCATTTAGTTCTGGAACCAACCTGCCTTGAGTACCTTAATTGGCTGTAAAAGATTGTCCAGACTTGAAATGAACCCATTTGACCAGCTTTACAGTTTAGAGTCTGCATAGTCACATTGCAATAAATGTCCCTCCTGACTGCCTGCATCTGCACCCTTGCTCTTGGATGTTTTTGTGATTAATATTTTTGAAGTTTGGTAGACTTTTGACCGACTTTAAATCCCACCTTTAAACCTGTAGCTGGTGGGCTACAGTCCATGGAGGTTGCAGAGGCAGAGATGACTCAGCAACTAACATAAACCCTGTACCAGTTTATCTCTTGCATTTTAAAGAAAGAGAAATATACCCAGAGCAACAGAATATTTTTAGTTCTTATCATTAAAGGCTTTGAGAAAATCATTTTGCCAGCACAAATCCAGACTAATACGTATATCAACATTTCTCCCTCTGTACATACCTTCCCACTGAGAATTTGGAAGTAAGATTTTGTTTAGGTCTTTGATCCAGGGATTGAACCCAGGTCTCCTGCATTATAGGTGGATTCTTTACTGACTGAGCCACCAGGGAAGCCCAAGAATTAAATGTAACAACATCTAAAAGGCATGTGACACAGTATAGTGTGTATAGTAAGCATTAGTTCTGATTATTCTGACAAGAATTATTAAAAAAAATTTTTTTTAATGTAGTTTTAAAAAATTGGACTTCTTACATACATGGAGAAAAGGGCAATCAAAGATGTTCTATAGAAAATGCAAACAGTTTTCAAATATTTATAATATTTTATATATGAGTCTTGGTTAGTATTTTCTTTCTTGGTATCCATTTGGAAAATTCTTTGTTTAGCATGAATCACTTATGTCTTCAGTTTCCACATCCATAAAATGAATGACAAAAACTTTGAAACCTTAGAATAAAACAAATACCAAAGATTACTGTCGACTATCTATTTCATAAATAATAGGACTGAAGAACTATTTTACATGCACGTACTGTGATTAAAGGTACAGGACAAGGACATCATTTTTATATTTAGGAATTTAGATGAACTATGAAGATCCAACATCCAATTCATTTTTGTATATCGAATCATGGTCACTTATTACCCATGATCTTAATTTTTTTCTCCTAAAGATAAAACATATATTTGATGCTTAATAATAGTGACAGACTGGGGAGATTTGGGATCAGATTTTAGTTCTGCTGCTGCTGCTAAGTCGCTTCAGTCGTGTCCAACTCTGTGCAACCCCATAGACGGCAGCCCACAGGCTCTGCTGTCCCTGGGATTCTCCAGGTAAGAACACTGGAGTTGGTTGCCATTTCTTTCTCCAATGTGTGAAAGTGAAGCCGCTCAGTCATGTCCAACTCTTCGTGACCCCATGGACTGCAGCCCACCAGGCTCCTCCACCCATGGGATTTTCCAGGCAAGAGTACTGGAGTGGGGTGCCATTGCCTTTTCTGCTAGGGACCACTAAACCAAGCCAGTGAAGAGAAACTGGTTGTCACTGCCGGAACAATCCCAAAAGAAACTTCAAACTTGAGAAGGATCCTGTCCTACCAAGGAAAAATGAGTGCAGGCATTTATCTGACTGAAGAACAGCCCAGTGTTCAAGAATTGAACTTTGGTATATAAATGACTGGATTGGAATCTGGATCCAGAACATTCTATTTAATCTTAGACAATCTACCTTAAGTCCCTGAATTTCAGTTTTTTCACCTGTGAAATGAAGCTAATCACAGGACCTACCCCACTGAATTACTGTGAGAAAATTAAATAAGACTTGTAAAGGATGCATCTGGAACAAAGAAAGTGCTCAGCATTAGTGGTTGCTGATGTTATTAGTCCCCTGGTAAAATTCACAGACGTTTTATTTTAACTGGTAGAAGGCAAGACATTAAATATGGCATTTTTACATTTGGATGAAATTTCAAGGCTGTTTGCCTACCCTCATCACTGCATACCATCATTTGGCTCTCACTTCACTCACGTCACTATTCTAAATCTTCTAAATGTTCTTGGCTTATGCAGCTGATGGGGGAAGAAAATTATTGAGAACCTACAGAGGATCAGTCACTGTGCTGAGTGCTTTGCAAATGGTACTTAATTCTCACATTGATCTTTTGAGCTAACACATAGATCAAAACTACAATGAGGTATCACCTCACACTGGTCAGAATGGCCATCATCAAACAATCCACAAACAATAAATGCTGGAGAGGGTGTGAAGAAAAGGGAATCCTCTTGCACTGTTGGTGGGGATGTAAATTGATACAGCCACTATGAAGAAAGTATGGAGATGCCTTGAAAAACTAAAAATAGAACTACCTTATGACCCAGCAATCACACTCCTAGGCATATGTCCAGAAAAAAACAGTAATTCAAAAAGACATATGCACCTCAATGTTCATTGCAGCACTACCTAGAATAGCCAGAACAGGGAAGCAATGTAAATGTCCATCAACAAATGAATGGATAAAGATGTGGTACCTATATACAATGGCATATTATTCAGCCATTAAAAGGAACAGAACTGGGTCATTTGTAGAAATGTGGATGCACCCAGAGTCTGTCATACAGAGTCAAGTAAGTCAGAAAGAGAAAAACAAATATAGTATATTAACACATGTATATGGAATCAAGAAAAATGGTCCAGATGAACCTATTTGCAGGGTAGGAATAGACATGCAGATGTAGGAAACAGACATGTGGATGTGGGGAGGGGTGGGATGACTTCATTTCACACATGAACGCCATGTGTGAAATGGTTAGCTATGGGAACCTGCTGTACAGTCAGGGAGCTCAGCTCAGTGCTCTGCAGTAACCTAGAGGGCTGGGATGTGGAGAGGATAGGAGGGAAACTCAAGAGGGAGTGGATATATGTATACACTTCACTGTAGAGCAGAAACTAACACAACATTGTAAGGCAAATATACTTCAATTAAAAAAAAAAAGATTTGAAGAATCCTCTAAAACCATGAAACCATTCTCCTGTATTCTTGATTCAATGCTAAATGCTTGCAAGCTTTCTTTTGTCCATTTTATCCTCCAAATAAAACGACTTCTGGACACACTCACCTATGATACCAATGTTGTTCTGATAGAGGCAACACAATTGTTCATCTTACCTAAATTTGAAAATGATCTATATCTCTGTCATTAAAACACAAAATTATCTCCCTCCCATTCACAACCACTTGTTTCCACTCCATGATCAAAAAAATATTTATTACTTTACACTCCAGATTCATTTCTGCTTGTGGCATATACAAACCATCTATCCAAATGCACACTGGCAACATGTTAAAAATCCTATAAAGAGAAAAGTCCTAGCTTTTGTCCTCTAAGATAGTAGTTCCCCTTCTTCCCAATTCTGATGATCTGGAACTGTGAAGCATGCACACTGAATTCAAGATTTGGACCACAGATATACAGCAGAGCTCTTCTATATCCTTACAGAGAAACTAAAAAAATAGCACACATCTACGGTGAAAAAGAACTGCAAATTCACCAGACCTCTGATTCGCCCCATGCCGGTTTGTGGAGTTATTTTCTCTCCAATAATCTCTAGCCTTCATCTGCTTACAAACCCTCTCTCCCCTTCACCTTCCAACTTTGAATGAACTCTATTCCTATAACTCTCATGGCTGATTAAGGAGCAAAAGATAAAACCCTGCAAAGAACATCTCACTGGCTTTGCCTTTCACTTTACTTCTAAGAAGTTTCAGTTTTCTTTTGCAGGTAATTCTTTAACATTTACACAGGTACTGGTATTCATTATACACTGAAAAAGAAAGACAAAAGTAATGTATCCTCAGCTAGATCATAAAAGGTTGTCAGCTCATCAGTGACTTCCTATGATGTCATCAGCAACAGGAAAGCTAGAACAGTTAAGCTCCAAAAAAACTGAAGATGAAATTACAACTTTAGGGTTGACTCGGTTATGTGGCTGAGTGTGTACAGCAAAGCTGAATTTAATATATGTTTTCTTATCCCTATAAAACACATCAAAGGCCAGATTTTCAAAGCCCTGCATGGCTGGCCATTTGGAAAGAGGTATATCCAGGCCCCCAAAGCCTTCATTTTAAGCAGATGGCAGCGGCAACTGCAAGAGTGGAAACAGAACACACAAGCTTGTAAAGATATTGCTTAACACCATCACTGACTAGGGAGGGGCTGGACATGGAGGGAGCCAGAACCACCATTCAGTTCTATAAAACCAGGTACTGTGCTGACTTGTGACAGGTAGCAGAAAACTGAACAGAAACCCGGTTCCTGTTTGCTTTTCCTCGAGTAGGCTCTCCCCTGGACAGCCCAGACTCAATGACTGGTATGCCACTAGATGGCACCCTCTTGCACTCCCAAATTAAAACATGATGGCAAAGCCACCTGTCTTGAGCTCTATCTTATTAAAATGTTTAAAGGGAAAAAGAATAACATATCAGGTTCTTCTCCTTATCACAGCAGCTGGAGGTGCGTTATTAAACCTGTTTTAGAATCCTGTAGTTAAGTTTCTCCTCTGGCACCGTAAAAACAAATATCTAGCACATTTAAGAGACTTAGTAAGCTTTAAAAAAAAAAACTAAATTGAAGACTCAGATTTATTTTTTGTTTGTTTCCTTTTTGAGAAAGCACAAAACATACATCCAGCTGAGATGTTAATGTCTATCTGGAGCCATCTAGAAGGCAGTGTCTCCCAACTTTGAACTTGAACAATGCCCTCTGAAAAATCTCCATACAAGATATAAATTAAACCTTTAATAAACATTTGGCAAAATTTCAGAGAATAGAATATTTTGTTTTCTCTCTCTCATATTTTCCTCAAACTTATAACATATTACTACTGAAAGACTGAAGCTGAAGATCTGCTATGTAGATAAAAATACACATTTTTAAAAACATCCTAAGCTACTTGGAGGTATAACACTACCTTTAAATTTTAAACCAAGCTATTGGATATAATTATTCTTTTAGAATAAAGCTCTAGCCGACATCTTCAGCATATATTTTGAGTCTTTAAGTATGAACGAAGTTAAAGAACTGTCCACTTCTAACACACAAGGCCACAGTGAAAATCCAGCAGCTATTTTCTTATTGCCAAAACTGTATTCACAAATGGTGTGTGTATACTAGTGTAATAGCCATTATAGTCCCTCCATTCCAAAGTAGCCATATACTGGGTTTGATTTGGCACATATATTTTGCCTCTTAAGTATTTGTATACTTTTACAGCACCAAAACCTTTGTTAAAAATTTAACTAAGGACTTTTATTCCAGGTAACATAGCTCAAAACTTTATGTTCAACCATTTGGAAAGACTGTATTTCAAATGTTATCCCTCCCAGGCTGAGATCATACTTTCTAAGCCTCCTGGGACACACATATCTAAAGATTTTATTTTGTTCTTCTTAGCATCTCCCATTATAGAAAAAAAAATGAGTTCCTTTTACAAACTCAGCAGATCTTTGAAGAGGCATCATGCCATTCTTCATCTTCTGACATTACACATGAGGCTTTAGCTTGTTTGTATTTTCTGTAGTCAAGTCTTTTCCTTCCTGCACTAGTCTACAGTGAATTTCCCAGATCTTCTATCCCCACAAGAAAAACCCTGGATTTGAAATCCTGTCCTATTTTTAAAACTGATTAGAATTAAGACTTTAGAGCAGCCTTGTGATTAAGAACTAATATTTGCCAGCCCAGATGAATCTTTCTCTAGTCTGGGTTGCGCCACAGAACAGATTAGATAGTAGAAGAATGAATAGAGTCAGCATTTTCTTTTTAAAAATTGAGACATAATTGACACGCTACAAAATCTACTCTCTTCAAGTATGGAATTCAGTGTCCACTACATTCACAAAGTGGTGCAACTTTCACCAACATTCAATTCCAAAACATATCTGCTGCTGCTGCTGCTAAGTCACTTCAGTCGTGTCCGACTCTGTGCGACCCAGAGACAGCAGCCCACCAGGCTCCCCCGTCCCTGGGATTCTCCAGGCAAGAATACTGGAGTGGGTTGCCATTTCCTTCCACAATGCGTGAAAGAGAAAAGTGAAAATGAAGTTGCTCAGCTGTGTCCAACTCTTGGCGACCCCATGGACTGCAGCCTACCAGGCTCCTTCATCCA
Organism: Aepyceros melampus; assembly: GCA_006408695.1. Taxonomy (NCBI): domain Eukaryota; kingdom Metazoa; phylum Chordata; class Mammalia; order Artiodactyla; family Bovidae; genus Aepyceros; species Aepyceros melampus. The sequence continues at coordinate 78,872 of SJXQ01007258.1, forward strand.
TGGATTTTCCAGGCAAGAGCACTGGAATGGGGTGCCATTGCCTTCTCCAAAACATATCTATCACCTCCCCCAAAAAACCCATATCCATGAGCATTCACTCATTCCTCTCTCCACCCAGCCCCTGGAACTGATTAATCTTTCTGTCACCATGGATTTGCCTATTTTAGACACTAAATATAAGTGGAATCATATAATATGTTCCCTTTTATGTCTAGCTTCTTTCACTTTGCATAATGTTTTCAGGGTTCATCCATTTGTAGCATAATCAGTATGCTACATCCCTTTTTCTGTCTGAATAGCATCCTAACACTTCCTTTTCCAATTGCCCATGATAAATTATTGTCCATCTTTGGTAAGTTGCCAATTTAGGTCTTAGAATAGTCTTGAGGAGAACATACGCTACATGCTAAAATATTAAGAGCTCAATCAAATACATTTTGAAGGAAAGAAGTTCCTAGTACTCTGGTAAATAAAACAACATTTCTTTTGATTTTCCCCTTTCCTATTTTTACTTCTCAATAATGATCATTAGAAAAAAAGAAATTCTGCTGAAAAAATCTCCAAAATATGATTATCTTTCCAGATGGTATGTAAGATATTAAATTGGGGACAATTTTTAAGAAAAGCTACTTATATAATAAGAAATATTTGGCTTTGAATTGAAGAGATATACATTTGAAACAGTCTATTATTGACTAAAATACAGTGTCATTCTTATTCATCTAAAAATCTAACCTAAAATATTTTCTATGAATTAACTCTGTTAGACTGATCACTATAACCTAATTCTCAGCATGGTGTTTGGTCCAGAAAGGTGCTTATTGATAGATAAATGACTGGAGGAATGGATATTGACTCAGAAATCAAACTATTTCCTTTTCTAACACTAAGTAATCTATAAAACTGATCATAGCATCCATTTTGTCGTGGTTTGCACATTTGTGTTAAGTAATACTATATACAAAATACAAAGCTAAAGGGTATTTAAGGAAAATATATTACTACAACCAGTCCATTCTGAAGGAGATCGGCCCTGGGATTTCTTTGGAAGGAATGATGCTGAAGCTGAAGCTCCAATACTTTGGCCACCTCATGCGAAGAGTTGACTCATTGGAAAAGACTCTCATCCTGGGAGGGATTAGGGGCAGGAGGAGAAGGGGATGACAGAGGATGAGATGGCTGGATAGCATCACCGACTCGATGGACGTGAGTCTGAGTGAACTCTGGGAGTTGGTGATGGACAGGGAGGCCTGGCGTGCTGCGATTCATGGGGTCGAAAGAGTCGGACACGACTGAGCGACTGAACTGAACTGAACTAACACATACCTTCAGAAGCAAGGACTTGATTATTTATCAGGGTCAGTTATATAAATGATATACTGTCAACCACATATATATGGTTTTATAAAAAAAATAACCCAACCAGTAACATGTACACACATGCATTCTCTGACAAGAGAGGGAGATGGAAACTAATGTTTCCCAAGTGTACTAAGTGTCATGTGCTGGGGATATGGAAAGTGTTGAGTGGTGGGGAGACAGAAAATGTTCTTTGTCCCTCTAATAACTTCCCTTCCTTAGGGGAAGAAGAGTGTCCTGTTTCTCCACTGCAGAACGGTTTATATGTTGGAGGTGGAGGAACAAAGTCAGAATCCCTAGAAGATTGGTTGCTGACATACAGTTCCCTCCCCTTGCTGGACACGGTGCAGACCTGCCCTGGGCCAGCTGCAGAGGCCTGCGGTGTTCTGCGCCGCACCTCACGCTCCATCTTCCCCCTCCGTTCTCAGGCCACGTGCTCTCCTGGCAAGTGTCTGTGGCTGGTTCTCCCATCTTGGTGCATTTTTTTTCTTCCTCCATTACCCAACAGTTCTCCCCTTCTATTAAGCTACCTTTACTTTTTGTTTTAGAGGTAAAGTCCTATATCTCTCATGGTATTTACATATTCTTTAAATGGTTTCTACACTGTCTCTACAGGTTTGTTATTGCTTTTGTGGGTGTTCTACTCCCTAAGTTCCACCAGTGTTAAATGGCCTGCCCTGATCTAATTTTCTTATAATCCTGTTAGTTTTATTGTATGTTTCCCAGGATGAAAGCCTTTACAGAAATGCCTACCACACAACAGTAGAACTGCTTGGATATGTAAAAGCATAATGCCAAGTATAGTGGACTACATGAGAATATAAGAAAATCCTAAGCGTGATCTGAAGTGGTTAGTTAGCCAACACTATAGAAAAGATATCTTGAGGATTTAGGGGTTGATTAAAAATTGAATAAAAATAACAAGTTACTGGATGATATAAGCATTGTCAGGTAATAAGAGCCTCGGCTCAAACCACACTGGAGGTCAAAATGTGACTACTTTCTTATTATATGACCCGGGACTCACGGATCGTCCTCTACATCTCCATTTAATTATCTATCAAATGACAGGACTGAATGAAGATGAAATGAGATGATAATGCAATGTGCTTAGCACACTGCCTGGCATTTGTTCAATGAGAATTGATTAAGCGTCTGGGAGCCAGGCACTCACTACTCTGAAGACTGAGGGTATAGTTGCAAACAAAGTACAATGTAAGTATTCAATTTTTCCAAAAAATGTGGTCATTATGATGGTGTTTCTCATTTCCTCATATCTACCCTATGTTTCTAAAAACTGCATCTCTCCAGTAAGGAGAGTAAATCCTTACTGGATTTATAAAAAGTAAATCCAGTTGTTACGAAGTTATGTATTCTTTACTGCATTGCTAGAACACATTATTCAAGGAAAAGGAAGACAAAGGCACCAGAGGTGACCACATTGCCCGAGGGACAAGGGATTTACCAATGCTGGCTATGCAGGTCCCTGGCAGGGCGGTCGGTCATGACCTAGGGAAGCAGGCTCTGTTTCCTAATCATCTTCTTGAATGTAGTACACAGGGAGCTTCCAAGAGAAACTCTGCCAAATATCAATATGGAATTATTTAAAAAGAATAAGTAAGAGAAAGACTTGCTGCCCCCTCATCACCGTACAGCAGGGGAGTGTGCATGGATGGGGAGGGGCACAATAGCTCTGGAAGGGAGCCCTGGGGGCTCTGACTGCCTGGGCGCTGGGGACCATGCCTACCTTGTGCAATGTCCACTTGGTGAAATGCACAGACTAGATTCAGAATGCAGAGGCAGGGGCAAGGGTTAGGGAGAGAGGGGCTGCCCTGCGGATCCAGATTCTCTCTGCGCTGGCTTGTCTGTTTGGATAAGCTGAGCGCAGGGTCCTTGCTGACTGCCGAAGAGCTGGCGCCAGGCAAGAGACTTGGAGCCAACAACAGCAAATGGTGGCGGCGGGAGGAAGCCTGCGGTGCTGTAGCCCCCTCTAGGGTAACATTCAGGAGTGCCAGAAGAAAGCCCGTCTAAAAGGGCAGCTCAGGAGGGGCAGGCTTGAAATCCGAGTGAGGGGACTGGGCCGGGGGACAGGAGGAGAAAGCCAGCCGTGGTTCCAAAATACTGCCTTCAGGTCCTGCTGACACCAAAGCAAAAACATCCCTCACCACCCGAGGGGCTGGGAGGCTGAGTTCAGCTGGCCATGGCTAGGGGCTGTCCTGGTGGTGTTGGGTTCCCCACCAAAGATCAAAAGGGGAACTTGCTACTCTTAAAGAAGAACTTGGCTTGCACTCTTCAGAGAGTGGGCTCTGCCTTCACCAGAAGTTATTTTTCAAAAATAACAAGTTTTGGGTACTTCTCTCCCTCTGTGTCTCTGATTATTCCTATTTTGATTCTGTCTCTCTCACCCCCTCTTTCTTTCTCTGCCCACGATTAAGACCAGAAATATGCAGTGAATGCTTCCTGTAACATAAGACCAATGAAGAGAATTTATATTCTGCTTTTGATGTTATCTGGCCTGATGGGGAGAACAAACAAGACACAGCATACTGCCACCAGACACGGTGGCAAGAGCCCCCACTGCCCCTCACTAACTTGGGGATGACCCTGCTTCTCTTTTGTCCATCCCAGCGTGCAGTCTGTATAAATGCCCGGGGAATGGTACCTGATCGTGGCATTAAGAATGTATCATTTTTAACAGCTGAGTGCATACGTCATGCTCAATAAAGTTTTAGTGGCCACATTTGGTCTCAGATTAGCCCAGCAGGCAGGCGAGAGCCATCTTCTTGCCAAGGCTGGGCAGCTCCAAAGGTCATGCGACCCCTTGGGATTAATACTGGCCTTTAATGAAATGCTTTGCTTATCACTGCTCTGGGCCAAAGGCTTTGTTTCTGACTGAGAAGAAATCACTTCCAAATATAATGTGATCTGGTGTGTGGGTTGCCTTCCTAAAACCTCAAGAGTTGCCTGTGTTCATCAGACTTGAAGGGTCAGTTAGCTAGGAAAAAGTATTCAAGGGGAATTCAGAAAGGGAGGGAGATGACAAGAAAGGCAAATGATGAAATGACTTTTGTGACACGTTAAGGGTTTGATCCCTGGGTCAGGAAGATCCCCTGGAGGAGGGCATGGCAACCCACTCCAGTATTCTTGCCTGGAGAATCCCATGGACAGAGAAGGCTGGTGGGCCACAATCCATAAGTTCACAAAGTCAGACACAAATTAGAGACTTAGCATGCCTGCATGCAAGAAGTTTAGACTTGACCTTATAGCAATGAGAAGCCAGTTAAAGGATTTTAAACTTTGTACAAAACAGAGTTGTAGACTACAGTCTGTCATGACTGGACAAAGGGGCCCATTGGGAGGAATGGCAGTGAGAAATGAGGGTCTAAACCAAAGCATTAGCAGTAAAAATGGAGGGAAGGGAAAGATGCAAGAGGTATTAAAAAGGTAAAATTTACAGGACATGGTGATTATTTGGCAACAGGACACGAAGAGAAAGAGAGGAACATGCCTGGCTCTAGAAATCCAGCCATGTGAGTGCTGCTGCCATTAAAAAAGATGGGGAATCAAGTAGGTTTGCAAGAGTGTTGGAGCAGAAGTAGTGAGTTTAGTTTTGATATGCAGAGTGTGAGGTCCTTATAGCAGCCAATGTCCCTCAACAGGAATCCCTCTTAGCCCAGGGAATTGCTTTGCCAAACATCACAACCCTCCCAGATGGTGGCATATCGCCAGTGACTGGCTGACACAAAGGTCCAACCCTCTAGCCTCAGTTTGGAACAACTCTCAAGGGTTATTCCAGCTCTAGAGCTCCCCTCAGGCTTGGCTACAGCCTCCCTGTGGGTCAGCTTTCCCCTCTGCCATGCCTGTCTTCTTTCCTGCTTGCAGGTGCATTTCCCAAGGGTCCTCCCCAACAAACCTTCTGCAGGTAACTCTCTACCCCTCTATCCCCTTGCCCAGTCTGCTTCCAGGGACACTATGAGAGGATGTGGCTGGAGAAAAAGGACTCCAGAAGATGGCTAAGAAAAGAGAAAAGATGTGAGTTCTGAAAACTGACGAAAGAAGAAGTTTCTGGGAGCAGATAGGAGTCAGTAGTACTGAACATTACAGACAGGTGTAGAGTGAAATAAGGGCTGGAAAGTACATGCTGAAGAGCCAGGAGGTGGGTCATGGATAACCTTGGCCAGAGCAGTGCCAAGGAACAATAAATAGTACCTGGAAGACAGGTAGCGGTGGGTTGAAGCCTTAATGAACAACACGTGCAAGTGGAGAGAGGCAATGCAGACTGTCATTTGAAAAACCTGTCTGTAGAGATAAAGAGAGACCACATGGTAGATGTTAGGGAAGGATACCAGATCAAGTCCCCACAAAGAGAAAAGAACAGCCTTAGGCAAAACAGCCAATGGAAAGAGTCAATTGCTGCTGCTGGGGAGTGATGTGTTTGAGGGGGACGGCAGGATGCCATCCAGGCTTGGTCTTTCTGACATGCTGGCCACAGGTGTGCAGGAGATGGAGAGGGCGAGCATCAACCCATCTCTGAGCACTCTCAGTCTTGCACAAGGTTCTTCAACTTCTAGTTCTGTCCTTGTGCCCCTCTTACTTCCTTCAGGCTTCAAACTCTCAAACCAACCCCAACTGCAAACCCTTCCAGATCCTCCCAATTCTATTCCCTTGGACCTCTTCTTGCCATTTCCTTAGCCTGCCCTTCTGGATTTACCCAGAGTAATGTGTTTTCAAATTTCTACCTCTTCTTTTTTTTTTTTAGTGGAGTATAACTGCTTTACAATCTTGTGCTAGTTTCTTTTGTACAACAATGTGAATCAGCTGAATGTATACATACATCCCTTCCCTTCGTAGCCTCCCTCCCATCCCTGTCCCCATTCCATACATCAGAATGGCCATCATCAAAAAATCTACAAACAACATATGCTGCTGTTGTTGAGAGGGTATGGAGACAAGGAAATCCTCTGGCACTGTTGGCGGGAATGTAAATTGATAAAGCCATTATGGAGAACGGTATGGAAGTCCCTTAAAAACTAGAAATAGAGCTACCATATGACGATATGAGGGTCCTTAAAAAGTAGAACCACCATATGACCAATACTGGGCATATGTCCTGAGAAAAGAATAACTCTGTCTGTCCTTTAAAGTAGAAGGTCAAATACTATCTGACACATTCCTCTTTCATCTTTGTCCTGGCCACAGTGACCTGCGCTCAGGTCTATGAAGTAAACCTGGGAGGTGAACTTCACATCCATTTCTGCCTGGCACACAGCACACTCTCCTCCAGAACCCTCTCCTGGACTTCGGTTCTCCAAGTTCACCAAATGTAGATCACATGCCCACTCCACGCCCCATTATACAGTCTCAGAGCAGTCCTTTATTCCACTAAAGATAGCGCAGTGGCACTTACATATTTCAGTGAGTATTGGACTAAGTCTGGTTTCCCTATTAGAGCATAACTGTGTAAAGACAGGGGCTTCATGGAGTACCTCCTGGAACATTTTTTTTGGTTGGATAAATAAATGAGTACTCACTACAGTCTCTCTGAGAATTACCTGACTTATGGAAAGACTAAACAAGATGCAAATTCCTCAAGGACATAAGCTGGGCATTTTCATCTTTTTATTTCCTCAATGTCTAGTATTAATCCCTGTACATAATAGTTACTCAAAATACTTTGATGAGAAACAACAGGTTTTAAACTATACTTGAAAAAATTCACTAGCCCCTGTGTCATGGATCTGACTGGTACTGGGAACTGCTGTACACTGGTATCTGAGATCATTGAATGGCTCTCTCAGGCATTCATACATCCCCAAAGTTGTATTTAGCATCTATCATGTACCCAGAAATTGTGTGAGGTGCTCAGGAAAGACTGGTGAGCAAAAAAAAAGGTGTGGTCCCTATCCTCATGGGGCTTCTGGTCTACTACTGGGTGAATCAGAAGTCATGCCCATAGGTGAAAAGTTCCAACTGATTATGAAGACATATAAGCTGAACAGCCAATATAGAGAAGGTAGCCCACGGAGGCAGGGTACAGAGAGGCAGGTAGGCCAGACCTTTCAGAGCCATCCAGCCATGGTAAGGGTGTGGATTTGGTCCTCTGAGCAAAGGAAAGTCGGTTGAGACAGAGTGGGAGTGATATTTGCCAACTGCATCTCCAGAGCATCACTCTGTCTACAGGGAGGAGAATGGATGGGAGCGGAGACATACCTCACAGAATTTTCGGGCTGCTCCTTCAGTCTACAGGAACTGCCCAGGCACACCATCAGATCACTTTGTGTTCTTTTTCATTTAAACCTTAATCGCTAATGTACATTTTCTTTCCTCTTTCTAATTTTCTGTGCTCTGTCCCAGCCTCCTCCTGTGGTAGAATGTAGGCTCCATGAAGGCCAGGAATTTTGTCTCCCTTTCTTTCCTATAGAATGTATAGAACTGTTCCTGGCACATAACAAGTGTCTGTAACATTTTGCCAATACTGAATTTGCAAAAATTTTTGTTGTTGGAAGGTTGCACAGAGGGACGTGTTCCTGGGATTCTGGGAATGATAATTCTTCTTTACCAGTTTGGCAGAGTCTCCCAGTTTTTCCATGAAAATGGGCTAACAAGACCTTGCTGGAAGCTTTTAACAAGGGGATTTTTGAAAACCTCTTAATAGCTCTGTCTTTATGGGACTAAGAGTGGGACTAAATATAAATGTGCACCGCTGTCTGTAACTGTTCTTTTCTAAACTACTAAATCTAGGATCTACCAACTACCTTTCCTGAGTTGGAAACATTACATAAACTTTCAGTGTTTCTTTGCCAGACAACTTGTAATCATAACCAATTTGTGTGAAACAGTAAAATTTATAGTTTCTAACATTTCCTTGAATGGTGGAAAGATATGAGAATTGCAATTAACATCCCCTTAAACAGCAAAGCACTATGTGGACACATTTTGTGTTGAATCCAGTGGAAATTCCACATTCTCTATGTCAGGGCATCCACAAATTATGGACCAGGTAGGTTAGATTGTTATGAGTTATTCTGTTGAAACTTGTGGAACTATTTGAAAGTTCTCTTAGTATACTGTAAATGTATAGTTTAGATTCTAGCCAGTATTTAGGCTTAATTAGCTTTGTGTGAATAAACTGAATTTTCTGCTTTGGGATTATTATAAAACTGGTTATAAAGTCACAGCTTCCTTTTCAAATTGTGCCTTTAATTTGACCTGTATGAGTAGCAGCCCAGTTTTTTTCTGAGGTGTATCACCATCTTTATACACATCCAGATCCAGTCTATTAAAAGCAATTTGGATTCCACAAATTTTAGCACCATGGGGGACGTTCAAGTGCTTTACTTTAAGAAAAAAAAAAGACACAAACAAAAATAGCAGTAATAAATCAAATCAATTCATTACAGTTTCTGAGAATTTTCAATTATTTCTTTATGGTCCATAGATAAAATTCTCCAGGCCAGAGATGGTAAGCAATAATACTGTTATATTTCATTTCATAAAGCTATTCATCCTTCTAGAGGAAATAAAAACACTGATACCTTTTTGATTGTTATGGACCATCAAGGAGTCTATATAAAGAATCAATTCATGGTTGTTAAAACTGTTCACAGCTTTCATGTGATGAAGTCACATAAATGAAGTTTTTGGTTTTTGTTTTGGCTTTTTCATTATAATCAGCATGGTAAGGATTTATAAAGACCTACTCTACTACCCCCATTTTGCATGATTTGTCCTTTCCTCTACTTTTTAAAACAAAATTAATAGAAGGTTTTGCTGCTTTAAAAACCTGGCTAAAATTATTTTAAAGTTTTAAAATAGTGTGTGTGTCCACAATGGAGGATAGAGATGAAAATGTTCTACTTTTTCACTCTTATACATTCTTATGCTCCCATTCACTAAACAGCATTGCAGAGTTTGAGTAAATGCAATCAGCTTGGTCAAAATGGGAAACAAAGAAGGCAGGGACAGTTGCTAGTATCTGAAGACACCAAAATCCACAACTAAAGGTGCTCGGATTAATTTTAACTCGTAGAAGAACCATGCTACTGAAAATGCTGTGAACGATGGGCATGATGGGAAAGCAAAAAAAGGCTCTCTTCTCACACTGCTTCAGCAATTTCATATACACATTGTCAGTTTCACCACCTGTGAAGGAAGTCAGTGGAAGAATCATAAGAAGAAAAGCTTTAGAAGTAGAATTAGACTTGAGGATAAAATATCAAAAAGCCCCAGATTCAGCATTACTACAGGTGAGGTCCTTTGTGAGCACATAAAGAAATAAGGTGATGACCACGAGCAGCATCATTAGGGACAAGTGGTATTAACTGAATCCTATTTCTTTGACCTACATGGTACTACACTGACAAGTAGGTCAGAAGAATGGCAAAACACAGTCATGAGTGCTAACACTGTGCAGTTATGAGTTGCTAATTTATAGCCTATCTTCACATATATTATTATAGTTGCTACTTATAATAATCATGTGGGTCTCAGGCCAGACAATAATAATTCTCATTTAAAAACCAATACAGTAATGTAAAGTAAAATAAAGTAAAAATAAAAATTATAAAAAAATAAAAACAAAGAGGAAACAGACTAAAAACGCCTATTTGAGACTCACAGCAAGCAAGTACTAAAATCTGGGTCTACTCAATCTGGTGTGCTCTTTTCTACTATATGACCGTTTTAGCAAAGCATCTGATAATCTTCGGTGACATACAATGGGCAAGAAAGAACAATATGAGCCACATGAGATTTCAGCTGAACAGATGGTAGAAAACCTGTACATTCAATTCAACACAAATTTATTGAGCAATTACTATGTACTTTGTATTACTATGTACTTAGGGCTCCCTGCTAGGTCTCGTGAAACTAGTAAATTAGTGTCAGGGTAAAGAAAGATGTGAAAGGTGTGGTTATCTTTGGCATTTTCATCAGTGATTAGATTAAAAACATGGGAGATTTTTTTTGTGGAATCTGTGTTTAGAACTTAGCTCAGATGAGTAGTTAAAAAAACTTTTGAGGAGCTAAAATAACAGACCAAAATTAATGAGCTAACTGCCTTACAGGGATCTATAATATATGTTAGATTTTGAATTTAGATTAAAAGGGAATCTCTTCATCCAACATGGCCATTCATTGTTCATTTGGAAATGCGTGGATTATATTTTCTGTAAATTCAGTGAAAGTCAGCAGGGTCATGTGACTGGTGAAAAGAGGTGCAATTTTATGCCACATGAACAAAAATAAAACTTCAGCATACAGAGACAAAAGTTCTGCTGTATCAGCATCGATTGATTACATTAGTATTGTGTTCAGTTCTGGGGAATCACATTTTTGGGGTATTGATCTTCTGCTCATTTGGGTGGGTAAGGGTTGGTCATGGAAGAAAAGACGGAGGAATTGGGGCTATTCAATTGAGGCAGGGAAGACTTTGGGGCAACTGAGAGCTTATCTTCATCAAGGTGGAAGAAGGTGAAGACATCCTTTACGGCTCCAATGTGGCAGAAATTGGACTCATGGGTGGATTAAGAAAGGCATATTTGGACTCTACGTCAGGGAGAATGTTTCAACATTGGGAACTGTCATTAGGGGATGGGGTATCTCGAAAAGTGGTGTGTTTCCCATCCCTGGAAATGTTCAGATGGAGGCTGGATGACCATCTGCCAAGGAATGCTGCAGAGAAGATTCCAGCTATGAGTGGGAGTTTGGACTAATGACCTTTAATATTGCTTCCAACTCTTAAGATTTGGCATTTCTACTATAGTGTTCTAAGCACAAATCCTTATACCCTGTGAAATTTGTTTTAAATCTCAGGAATCTGTGTCTTTATACATCTCAAAGATGTTCATGATTGTCTCTGAATAAACATGTTCGGTATTCTCTGTTATTTTTGCAGGAAGCAGGTTCCCATACAACTTATTGATTGTAAGGCAATTTTGCTGTAAAAGACAAAATAACTGGTTGACAGGTTGGCTTGACAGTTTCCAAATAGGTTTTATGTTATATAAATCTTAAGCTTTATAGTCATCTATACAGTGACCAGTAGACCAGGTCTTAAAATAGTGGATGATGAAATTGTTTATTTGTGTGTAATGAGTGGTTTCTTTTGTTAATGAATCGTTCAAACTGAAACAAAAGAAACTTTCAGCAAAACATGGGAGAGAACAAGATGTGGACAGAATTTTGGTATTTGGCTCAGAATCAGATTTAGATGATTTGGTAAAATACAAGGACTGTGTGCATATAATGGAACATTTAAATGCAGTTCAGATATATACTACCAGTTGTAAGGATTACATATATTGATAAGAAATACCAGCATCCTTTATGTGTTGTATTTCTAGGGAAATGTGAAAAGATTTATGGAAAGTTTATATATATATATTAGACTCTGAATCTTTAGCGACTGACTTTGAGAAAGACAGTGTCATTGCTTTCTCTGAGATATACTCAGATACAACTATAAACATGAATCCACACCTATTTTAAATATATTTTAAATGTATTCAAATATTTTTTATTTTTTTCACAATAAAAGCTTCTTAAATTTTTAACAATTTTTCCTGTTCCATCTTGTCCTTTTCAATGACCCTTTAGAATTTTTTTTTTTGTTATTTTTTCTTTTAATGGCAAAACTGCTTCATAGCCAATTATTTGTGCAGCAAAACTGCTTGCGGCAAAGATTCTTAAGGCCAAAATACCTAGAACCAACATGCAGAAGCTAGTCCAAAAGAGACTTGTGAATAATGAGTCATGTTGATACTCTTTTAGCTTCTTCCACAGATGGGATATTTTATGGGATTTGCTTCTGACAGTGCCAGGTTCTTGGAAGTCATCTCAACAGCATTCCTTTGAGTTCATATTCTGGACTTGGAAATTCAACATCGCAACAAATAAAAACACCTCTGGGACATTTCTGAAAGTGACTCGATCGCCTCAGTCTTGACTGAAATCTACATTTTTTGTTGACTAGGAGCTGGTGGATAGTGGCACACGTGTACACTTCGTACGGTACATGTCACAACTATTCTGCATATATGGACATGCAGTCTGTTTGGCATTCAGCATATCCACTTGGACAGGTTGGCACCCCTTTCCTACCATCTCTGTGAGGCCTAAAAGATGTAAATATGACATGGTCCATTCATTCTGCTATTCTACGCTCAGTAGATAATTTATGGCTAAATTCCTACAGGGCTGATAATTTAAATCTACCCTTTACCCCAGCTAAAGTACTTATATGTAGTATTGGTTAGTAGTACAAGTGGCATCTTTGTTCCTCTTATTCAAATTCAGTCAGCAAACTTTTATTTTCATTTTGAGATATACAATTTCATTCCAGCTGGGGGAGTGTAAGCCTAGTACAAGGGATTTTCTGGGGACCAGGGCAGCTAATGGAGGATGGATTGGCCTTGCCTTAGTAACTCTAGTAGAGAGGAGTTCACAGAGCTGCTTTTAGATCTGTGATGCTCGGGACTCAGGGAAAGAGTAGAGGTAAGTTTGGCATGGGACTGCAGGCATCACATTAAACTCGGTTACACAAATACATCTAAAGCATATTTTCATTTTCTACCCAAAGTTAGCACATTTTCAAATTCTTTACAAACATACACCTGGATAAAGGTTAAAACCAGCTCAATTCCAAGTCCTTAAAGATTGGTGACCTTTAACATAAGCAGTGCAAAGAGGAAGAAAGGCTGAACTTGGCATGTGAAGGAGACCTCAGGCAAATATACCCTAGAAAGTGACTTTGGGTTCACAGAAAAATGACACTATTGATGAAGGCTTGCAATAACACCTGCTTATGGTCCTTTAATACTGTGCTTTCAAAGTGTCATCTGCAGCTCAGGGGCAACAGCATGACAACCTGCTGATTGTTAAGGATGTGGCATCTCTAAGGATTGTTAAGGATGTGCCTTCTGAATCCACACCCACAGTTCAAGATGCTCCTATGATGCCTATATGTATTAAATCTTAAGAAGTCCTGCTTTAAAACTTACTGTGATCAGATCAACAGAGAGTTGAAATGAAACTTCACTTAATAAAAAAAAAAAAACCAAACACCTTTGTGTTTTAAAAGCAGAAACAAAACTTTTAGAGATTCCCTACCCCCCAAAGGGGAATGATTAATTAGTAAGGGGATTACTTATACCTAATGAATAAAATTAATGATGTTCTGCATTGAAATTAACATTAATCTTTTCTTCAGAGTAGAGAGACCCCTGAAAGCATTGTTCTGGGTGATTCATCTTTAATTTAATTAGTAACTAGCGAAGCAATAGAGTTAAAGCTTCAGTTCAAATAAAAAATGCTCCTATAATTAACCTCTCAGATTTTCTGCTCTCCTTGGCACACAGACTCATGAGTCACATCAAGATGCCAACACCAAACAGAAACTCAAAACACTTTTAGGGTACATCGTAACAAGTCACTTTTTTCCCCCTTAACCACACAGAGCTCTTTTGCAATCACAATACAGTTTTGCAAATACATGGAGTGAAAGCTATAAAAGTTATGAAGTCATATTTAGATTGACTAAAGGGTTATGATGTCCAAGTAAAGAGAGTAATATTTCCAAAAATAGTGCAGTGAGCTAGTGGCAAAGAATATGCCATAATGAGATGCAAAATTTATAGATGCGAATATGCATATGTGTGCATGTATATTTATGTACATACATAAACTGGAAAAATGTTATGAACTAATGAAAATAGCAATTGCTGGTGGGGTTTGCAAAATGCTGTAATTCAGAAACACATCATTAAAAAACTCATTGATAAATCATTGGAACTTAGAGCTGACTTTTGATTTATTTTTGCGCCGACTGTAGTTGTGACTCCAGGGAGATGTTTATATGTCGACGATTTCAGTGAGGAGCGGCAGCAATAGCTAATCTGCTCAGTTTTTGAACTCTAAGAGTTATGCTTTGAATTAAAGAAGATTTATGGAGGGAGCAATGGCCTTTTATGGATTACATGCTAAAGATCAGAATGAGTAAGAAAGAAGGTATTCAGAACTAGGCTTTTTATTTATGCACATTAAAGAAAAATACAGTTGAAATCATCAAAAATCATGTATGTCGCCTCATTTTTATATACAACATAATTTTCCTCTCCTATGTATATGCTACTGTGTGATTATGTTCCAACTTTTAATGTTTTGCAATTGTTGTATAATTTTTTTTCTGCAAACAAGAGAGATCTTGCAATCTTTTCTGTTCTCTTTAGTGTCAAGTACCACACCAGGTACATAACAGATTTTATAAAAGCCTGCTGAATTTTGTGGAAAAACTGTATAATGATCTAAAATTGCTTTACTATGCTTGGATGTCTGTTAGATCTTAAAAGGTAACTCTTAAGAAAGAACATTTTTGGGGGGTGGGAAACAGGGTAGGTATTGAAAGAGGGTGGCAGACTGCCTGACAACTTCAACGTTGTAATACTTTGCAACATCAGACATCAAAGACCTGGACCAGGCACAGACGAAGGATGGTGACTCTGTTCTCTTCCACATACTCAGTGCAAACCACATCCACTTGAAGGCAGTCGGGGGGAAAGGGGGAAATGAGTGGGGATTGAGCGGGTTTCATCATCTCTGAACTCATTTTGAATGTCATGGCTGTCCCTGAATCTGCTTGAGAGTGAATAGCCAACATTTAGCCACAAACTTAAGCAAAACCTTTGAGCTAATTGAAAGGTTTTGGAAAACATAACCTCTTGAAGCTTCAAACCTCAAGGCAGGTCCTGGGCTCTTGCTTGAGCAAGAACATCTCTAAAGATTTTAAGAGATGAATGAAAAGAATGAGGACAAAGCCAGTCAGCTTCTCTAGTTCAAGTTAAACTGCATGAAGAAAGGGTTGTAACGAAATTGGGGTGTAAGGCACAAAATTTTTGAGATTAAAAAAAAAATTTTGATTTCTCTTTACCATCTGCTGTCTTATTCACCTCCTTTCATTTAATATCCATTTATGGTGAATCATTATAAAAGTCACCTCACTAATATTTTAGCAACATACATCTGTAAAATAGCCAGAGGACCTGTCTTTGGTATCTATCAAATTGCTTTCATCTCTGAAATATAGAATAATTCATGGGAAAATCCATTGAAAGTATATTTAACTAAGTATATCTCTATTCAGCAAGTCAATGAAATATATTATTATACAAATATAAATTGAAATCTTACTAACCAAAGCTGTTAACCACTAAATTTGTCCTTAAGTATCTAGAGTTGTATGTATTAGACTTCAGTTAGATTTAATTCTAAGTTTTCCCAGTTTGTTTTAAAATATGTCTTAGATGACTAGACAAGCAGGTGGAAAAAGCCATTTGGGAACAATAATCATAGAAGCATCAATATAGTCATTCTGCTTAAAATCTTCCAAGAGAGCTATAATTTCAAAACAAGGTTTTGTATGAGGTATACACATTGAGTGATAAAAATGTTTCCAAGATATTACGATTCTCCAAGCCTAGTAATAAAATCTTTTATAATATTGACCTATTTATTAAGGAATAGCCTTTTTGGAAAAAATAAGGAGGTAAATTGTTCTCTATTCTTCATTTGGTTAAGGGCTGTAGATGTTCATTTCAGGCTAACAGAAATTTAGGAAGTGTGCAGGCTTTGGATTCTGACTCAAGTGAGTATCCAGCTTGTGTTACCTTGAGCAAGTAGAAATGTCTCTGGGCCTCAGTTTCCTCACAGGAGATAGCATTGAATGTGGGACACCCCTGGGTTTAGAGCTCTGTACCTCCATGAACTCTGTGACCATTGGTACATTACCTAAGTTCTCATCTTTTGAGAGGTTATTAGCTCTGAAGCAGAAGATGTGTTTAAAATGCTTTGCAAAACTATTGTAAGAAATCAATAAATAATAGCTACTATATTAGTAGATGGTTTCATAATTATGACTGCCATCAGGAAGTCTAGAAGAACTGAGTCTCAAAACGCAAAAGAAATACTGAGTTTCTTACAGTCCTTTGACCACATTCTTTTCTTACATCTAGGGAATTACTTGCCAATTTATTTTAAGAAAAGTTGAAAATGCAGGTATCCCTATAGGGGAAGGACATAACTTGAATGCAAAATTAAAAGCTGCCATCTAACAACTTTTCTTTTACCCCAGTCCTTTGCTCTCAGGGTCATGGAGATTTCCTGGGCATAGCATAGAGGTCAGTGGACTGACCTCTTGGCATGGATTCTTTCCCCCAGCCCTGGATTTTTGTTCTTAATTGAGTAGTGCCATGAATGGGATATCTCATCTGATCTATTTATGATTCTGAGAAATTTAGGAGTCAGTGCCCCTCCACTAAAGAGTTCTAATTAGAATCTCTGTAGCATCTTTGATGGGATACACTAAGCATATTATGGGAAAAAATAGACATACTCCACACTAAATGTTGAAGCTCGAGCTATCTCAGATGGGTAAGAATTTTTCTGGGAAATTTTTTATTGTCTCCTCTTTCAGTAATAATACGCCCTGTACCTCTTTATTATTTATAATCTACAAAGTTTTCCCTTTCAATCCATATATAAATATTGCTGTGAAACTAATAACTATATTCAATCTGTGTCAGAACCATTGTGAGGTAAGAAGTTGGCTTTTTTTTTCTTCCAAATTCTCTCAGGCATTGGCATTTCTCTTGGATGCTTTAGGAACATTTGGGGATTAATAAATTTCTGGTGTTCGGCTAAAGGGTATATTTTGGGGCCACATGGAAAAGGAGAATTCTTAGACAACGTAGCAAATCTGGCTAAGGGATAGCTGTCATAAGACCGAATATGAGGTTTCCCTGGAGGCTCAGTGGTAAAGAATCTGCCTGCCAGTGCAGGAGGCATGAGTTTGATCCCTGATCCAGGAAGATCCCACATGCTGGGGAGAAACTAAACCCCTGCTGCAACTACCAAGCCCCTGTGCCCTAGAGCCTGTGCTCTGCAACAAGAGAAGCCACCAGGAGAGAAGCCTGCGCACTGCAGCTGCAGAGCAGCCCCCACTCGCCACGACTAGAGGAAAGCCCATGCAGCAGTGAAGATCCAGCAAGCCAAAAATAAACAAAATTTTAAAAAGACTGAATGTGTGCATTTAGTACACATCTTGCCCAGCTTGTTCCACTCTGCTATGGGAACTTCCATAACGCCAATCATTTTACAAATCCTTTTTAAGGTGAGAGAGAGTCAGAGAGTGAGAAAATACACACAGGAACCCCGATAGCAAGACTGTAATGCAGATATTATCAGTTCCCAATTTCCACTTCCATCCCTCCTCTTGGACTCTTAGTAGCATTTACAAAATATAATTAAAGACTTTAGTACAATAGGCTATTACTTAGTCATAAAATAGAACAGAATTCTGCCGTTTGCGCAATGTAGATGGACCTAGAGAAAATTATTCTTCATGAAATCGGTCAGAGACAGACAAATACTTTATGATGGTCATTTAAATGTGGAACATAAAAAATAAAACAAATGCATACAGCTAGACAGAAACAGACTCACAGATATAGGGAGCAAACAAGTGGTTACCAGTGGGGAGAGGTGAGGAGGAATGGGCAAGACAGGGGCATGGGATTAAGAGATATAGACTGCTATGTGTAAAAGAGATAACAAGGATATACTATATAGCACAGGGAATTACAGTTTGGGGACAACAAAGGAAGAGATAGTTGGATGGCATCACCAGCTCAATGGACATGCGTCTGAACAAGCTCCAGGAGATAGTGAAGGACAGGGAAGCCTGGCATGATGCAGTCCATGGGGCTGCAAAGTCGGACATGACTGAGTGACTGAGCAACAAGAAAATAACTTCTGATGGAGTATGATCTGGAAAAACACTGACTCACTATGCTGTGCACCCAAAACCAATAGCATACTGTAAATAAACTACAGTTCAACATTAAAAAGCTTTTAGTAGTTCAGCCTTCTTTTCCCAACTAATGCTGAAGCTCCCATAGTCTGGCCACCTGATGCGAAGAGCCAGATCAATGGAAAAGACCCTGATGTTGGGAAAGATTAGAGTCTAAAAGAGAAGAGGGCAGCAGAGGATGAGATGGTTAGATAGCATCACTGACATGAATTTGACCAAACTCTGGGAGATAGTTTAGGACAGGGGAGCCTGGTGTGCTGCAGTCCAGGGGGTTACAGAGACTTGGACATGACTGTTGTTCAGCAACTGAACAACAAGAGTCTAAACCATAAGTGGGAAACCACTTGATGAGGGGATATTTCAAGTGTCATCATTTCATACAACATGTTCTGGAGAATCACCTCCCTCACAGTAATCGTGTCACTTCTCTTGAGCCTGTTAAATGAAGTATTGACTTAAGGTAGTGTAGGTTTATTGTTGTCCCACTAGGCTACGAGTGCTGTTGTGGGGACCGTCCGAGACCCATCTTTCCAGTCCTTCAGCTTAGCACAGCATTGGTATCAAGGGCTCACTGAATGCCTTGCTGGGCGTGGCACGAATTTTCTCATAGTGTGAGTTCAACAGGGCAATTGCCTTCAGCCTCTCTTGCTTGTGCTTTGGTTGGCTGGGAGGGTCATCAGAGAGTCTTGAAAATGGCAAGTCATTAATAGCTCAGCCTCTTGTTCTCTTCCTCACCATTAAGCAAGACCATATCTAAAACATCCCAGACTAGGGGGAAAATTGATCTTATTTTAGAAGACATTCAGAGATACCAATGAAGTAATAGCTTCTTTGAGGCTTAAATTTAGCATATCTTTGAAGAACTAGCTCAAATGTTCTCATGTTGAACTACATTTTTGCCCTTTCCTCAGAAGCATTATCTACATACCAAAACCATACCCATTAGTCTGAGGGATAAAGGCTTGGAGGATATTACTAAATGCTATTAAGGGATATGTTTATCTTAACCCTATGCTGGAAAAATGAAGATATGAAATTTAGGACTGAAGATATGTGTACATTTTAAATCTTTAAATTCTTTTCAAAGGCCATGGAAACATCCTACATTGTAAATAAGATGGATTTCTTACTCATTTTGCAAGAAGATTTGGTTTTGATAACCAGTCTTCTATAATGTAGCTCTGGCAAATGTGCCTTCCCTTTCCTCTGTTCTCTAAATGCACATTCTTATTCCTCTCATCAAATGTAATGGTGTTTATATCTTGGTTTATCGATGTGCATCATCTTGCCAATTGTGAATCCTTGAGGACAAAATATTTCCATCTCTCCAAGCTCCTAGTACAGTGCCTCACCTCTAGCAGACTCTCCATTAAGGTTTGTTGAATGAATAAATAATATATTCATGTAAGCTACTTCTCTCTCAAGAAATGTCAACAAAAGAGTAAGACTGAAGCATGTTTTTACAAGCTGATTATTAATGGAATTTGGGGTAAGGATCTAAAGGGGTATTAACTGGATCACAGACTACAGGGTAATCAATTCTTTGTTGGCGTCTCTTAAAATGCACATTTCCTACACAGGTGACTTATGCCATACACCAAATTTAAGGCCCTCTTTCTTAAGTTCTGGTTAATTTATGATTTTTTTTTACATTATTATCTAAAACATATATAGAAAGAAAACCCAGTTTAAATTGTCCAGAAAGTAATTTCTCTCTTTGAAGCAATAAACCATTTTTAGGCTCGAAGCCAGGTTAGTTCCTACACATGTAATCCCTGGAGACCTTTAGGTCACTAGCAAAAGAACCTGAAAATTTTAATTAAAGAGATTTCCAGGAAGGAGAAAGAAATTAAAGCAATTGGCCACCGCAACATGAAGGAGTTTTTATATCCCACACAAATGTCTTACAACACAGGACACACCAAAATCTGGAAAGCAAAGACCTCCCAGAAGATTCAACAATGAACATTATTTAATAATTTAGTACTACGGTCAACCCTGAGAAAGAACATTAGGGTTGGGGGCTTCTCTGGTGGTACAGTGGTTAAGACTTGGGCTTCCACTGCAGGGGCTATGTGTTCGATCCCCGGTCTGGGAACTAAGAGTCTACATGTTGGTTAAAAGAGTCCGCATGTTCTTTTGACATGTGGTCAAAGAGAAAGAATATTGGGGGGCAGGGGAAAGGTATTTTATTTGGTCAGGCATGCATGCATGCTAAGTCACTTCAGTTGTGTCTGACTCTTTGCGACCCTCTGGACTATAGCCTGCCAGGCTCCTCTGTCCGTGGAATTTCTCAGGCAAGAATACTGGAGTGGGTTGCCATACCCTCCTCCAGGGGATCTTCCCGACCCAAGGATCAAATCCAAGTCTCCTGCATCTTCTGTACCGGCAGGCAGGTTCTTTACCACTAGCACCACCTGGTAAGCCCATTTTATTTGGTCACTCAATAACATTTAAGTATCATTTGTTCTGCTAAGACACTGTCATAAGTGTTTGGAATACAAAAATAAGAAAATAAAGTCTTTATTCAGATGGAGTTTATCTTCAGGGAAGATTAACAGGTAAGCAACCAGTTACTGAATATGATAAGGACTTTTGATAGAGGTCACACCAGATGCTAGAGGAACAGAAAGGAAGAAAGCTCTGCATTCTTTGATGGACACACAAGCAGGATTCCCAGGGTGTGCTTCGATTGTGTTGTTTATGAAGCCCAGACAGGAAAAGATATTCTTAGTGGTAGGGCAAGATAGGAAATGACGGAGAGGAACAAGGGACAAGCTGCATATGAACAAGTAGTGATGTTGCTGGAACACAGTGTATACCTGGATGAAAAATGAGGTTCAGGGAAGCTGGGGCAAGATCATGGCTTATCTTGTTAAAAGAGGGATGATAAAGAAACCACATAAATACCACAGGGAGGATGTATCTGAATGCCATAGGAACATGGCTTAACATTATTCAGAGAGAAGTCAGTGCACATTTCCTGATCCAGAAGAAGGGGATTCAGTGAATGTATATGAACAATTCACAGGGGATGCCAGATAATCAGATCAGAGAGACAGATAGATTTTTGTGACACGACTAAAAATTTTATGGACCTTACCAAAACCCAGAAAGTGCCAGATATCCTAAATGCACTTCCAGAGTTTAAGGTTGCTTGTGTGTGTATAAGATTTCATTCAATAGCCAGAATATACTGAACCTTCAACTGAATAAAACCACTGGGGAAACTTAATAGGAGACCAGGGAGAAATGAAATGGAGATGAGCCAGACATAGTTATAGGCTGTCAATTTTAAGACATTGTTTAACAGATACAGGCAGTATAACATTTAAATGGCTGTCATTATTTTACTTAGTTCTATATCACAAAGCTATCACCAGTTCCAGCATTCTGATAATTAATACTAAAACTACTCCTTTAGCATTAGAGAGCAAATTCTGAAGAAAGAAACATCTTGCAAATACTACAATCTTAAATCCTTAACCATTTATAAAATCTATTTCCATTGTTGGAGAAGGCAATGGCACCCCACTCCAGTACTCTTGCCTGGAAAATCCCATGGATGGAGGAGCCTGGTAGGTTGCAGTGCATGGGGTGGCTAAGAGTCGGACACGACTGAGCAACATTATAGAGTAATACTCCATTGGTGAACAGAGTATTGTGTTTGACTAACTGTGCAACACTTGTCATAACTGCCATTTGTTGAACACCTCTTTTACTACACATTACATTTGTATTATTGCAAAAGCCTTACCAGTTTTTATGATTCTGTTCTTAAAGGTGAGAAAACCAGCTTTGAGAGGTTAAGAAAATTGTTCAATATCACACAGTCAGTAAGTGGGAGAGCCAGGATTCAGACTTAGGACTGCAAAGTTCATGCTGTTTCTGTTATCAATGGCAATCTCCACTTAGAATATTAAACGTGTCTACATATAATAGCTACAGCCACGTTTCCTATCCAGCTCAGCCCAAAGATGGATGGATGGGCGTTCAAGAGGGGACCAAGAAGGAGTTCTGGCGATGTGGCTGGCTCCTCTGTCTGCATTTCCTCCTGCAGCTGTTCACTTTTGGTGAGGTTTCCCCTTTCACCTTAGCTGATAAGGTCGCAGGCACCTTTCTGACCTCTTCCCTAAATCCTTGATCGGTCTCACCTCCTGCGGCCATTCTTTCTCCCTTGATCTAGGCAGACACTCGTGATTATGTCCACTACATTTTCTTATAGACCACGAATACAACTTCCAATTTCCACTCAACCTAGAGCTCCAGACAACCTTTATCACTCAACTGATGTTGGCATTTGAACCGAGAGTTGTTTCTTTTTCTGGATCTGGTCCTTTCTTCTGAAGCACCCTAAGGAATACACCATTATAAGTAACTCAGTAGTTGCGCTGCTCTCTTCATTCAGCAAACTGTAAAGAACTCTCTGTGCTTGTGCTGAATGTATCACCCTCTCGCTCAAGCCCTCTCCCTCCCAATATGTCTGAGCTTTCGATGATACCAGTAGAGTATGAAAAGACACACACCCAATGACACAGGTGAGTGGAAGCAGTTCCCCAACCTCCTCACAGAGGCCTGCCCAAAGTTGGGAGGTCCTGATAGCCAAAGAAGAAGACACTCACCAGGTCAGAGAAACTCAGAGCTGTGGGCTTGTTGCCTTTCTTTCCTCGGCATGAGGGGAAGCCGGGTTAGCACTGAGGAGTCTACCCTACCTACCATTCACTGTATAAGCGATTCCTTGCCTGACGCACACACTTCCAATTTATCTTGAGTCACAGTAGTATGGGGACAAGGCAATGACACCCCACTCCAGTACTCTTGCCTGGAAGATTCCATGGAGGGAGGAGGCTGGTAGGCTGCAGTCCATGGAGTCGCAGAGTCGGACACGACTGGGAGACTTCACTTTCACTTTTCACTTTCATGCATTGGAGAAGGAAATGGCGACCCACTCCAGTGTTCTTGCCTGGAGAATCCCAGGGACAGAGGAGCCTGGTGGGCTGCCGTCTCTGGAGTCGCACAGAGTCGGACACGACTGAAGCGACTTAGCAGCAGCAGCAGCAGCACCCTTCCAGAAGTTCGATAGGTACCACATGCCTACCATCTTGCCCTGATTGTCAATAACCCCCCTATCCCAGAAGTTTGATAGGTATCACTTTTATGCTGCATCTGATCCATTCACTTTGGGACGGAGATAAAAATGTTATTGCCTCATTCTTTGAGTCATGCATATTTCTTATTGTAAGCATAGCTGTGGTATTAGTCATTTATTTTTTATAATAGCTTTATGAGGTATATCAGCATATTATACACTTTAAATCTATTTTGTAACTTTTGTTTCAATCTATTTCAAAGTTTTTTGTGGTTACCCAAAGATATTTGCAAGAAGTTGTTGTGTTATAAGATTATAATGATCTACACTTTATGAACTCATTTATTCTGTTAAAAAAAATGGGTATACCATACATAGGGGAAAATCTATTAATAGTGATTACCTCAAAATGGTGCATTTTATTTATTATTTAATTTTTACTTTTTTTAAATTCATGTTTTGGATTATTGTACATCAAAATGGACTTTCTGACTTACTATCCTATGAATTTTAATATATGTATAGATTTATATAGCCAGCATCATATTAAGGATAAAAAACAGTTTCTTCATTAGTTCAATAGTCCTTCATTTTTATTCATTTATGGTGAAATTCTACTCCTTACTTCTAACCTCTGGTAACTGCTGATCTGTTCTCCAACACAACAGTGTTTTATAAAAGAATGTGAAATAAATGGGATCATAGACTGTAACTTTTTGGGACTAGCTCTTTAACTCAGAACAATGCTTTTAATGTCAATCAAAGTTGTTGCATGAATCAGTAACCTGTCTCTTTCCATTGCTGAGGAGTGTTCCATGGCACACATGTACCGCAGTTCGTTAATCCATTCCTCTAGTAAATGCATCTTGGGCAATTTGGGGTAATTATGAATAGAGCTGCTATAAATATCCCAATCCAGGTCTTTGTGCAAATGAAAGTTTTTCTTTCATTAGTGTAAATACCCAGGAGTGGAATTGCTAGGCTACATGATAAGGGTATTTATAAGAGCAACGCACTATTTTCAATTTGATTAAGTCCATTTATTAGCCTTCTTAAAAACAGACTGTGCTTTCAGTATCATGTCTAAATACGCTTTGCCTAGTCCTAGGTCACAGGGATTTTCTCCTGTTTTCTATTAAAAGTTTTATAGTTTTACAACTTACAGTTAGATATAGCATCTATTTTGAGTCAACTTCTATATAAGGTATAAGGTTGAGATGGGTTTTGATATTTAAGTAACTGTCAACATATCAACAGAATATGTTGAAAGAGTATGCTTTCTTCATTGAATTGCTTTGTAACTTTGTCAAAAAAGCAACTGGCCTTATTACTGCGGGTCCATTTCTATACTTTATATTGTTCCATTGGTCTCTCTCTTTGTCAATACCACAGTGTCCTGATTACTGTAGCAAACATTCAAACCAACAAATATGATTTTTCCAACTTTCTCTTTTTCCCCCAATTTTTTCAGGTTTCTCTTTCCTTTACACAATATTTTAGAATAAGCTTGCCCATATATTCAAACAATTCTCTTTGGATTATTACTGGAAATGCACAAAATCTATAAATCAACTTAGGGAGAAATAATATCTTTACTGTATTAAGTATTCCAATCCATGACAAGGAATTCTTCTCCATCTACTTAGGCCTTATTTGATTTTATTCATCAGCATTGTTTAGTAGTTTTGCAAACAGATGCTGTACATTTCATCAGATTTAACTGCATTTCATTTTCACTCCTTATCTCTATTATTAAAAATATTATTGGTTTTTTATTTCAACTTGCAATTTTCCATGACTAGTATATAGAAATACTATTAATTATTGTATGATCTTGTGTCCTATGACCTTGCTAACAAGCTCACAAACTTTTAGAAGTTTTTTAAAATAGATTCTCCTGGATTTTCTTCATAGATGAGTATAATCATGTCTTCTGCAAATAGAAACAGTTTCATTGCTTCCTTTATGGTATGTATGTTTTTAAATTTCTTCTCATTTTATTTACAAGAACTGGCTACGATACCAGTACATTGAGGAAACAGTGATGGGAATGCACAGCCTGGCTTTGTTCCCAATGTTAGAGAGAAAACGTTCAGCTTTTCACAATAAGTATGATCTTATCTGTAGGAATTTTTTGGGTGCAGATTTCCCTTACTATGTAAAAGTTCCCTTTTATTTCTAGTTTGCTGAGGGATTCTATCATGAATGATGTTGAATTTTGTTAAATTTTTTCTGGATTAGCTGCGATTCATGGGGTCGCAAAGAGTCAGACATGACTGAGTGACTGAACTGAACTGAACTTCATTCTTTAAACTATTAAGGTGATGAATTGTTCTAATTTTTAGAAAGGAATAATGTATCAGCCTTTCATATCCAGGAATAAGCTATACTTGGTTGTAATGTATTATTCTTTTTCTATTTTTTGTACTTGATTTGAACGCTTAATAGAAGCTGCTGATGTTGAAAAAATGCACAAATAAATTAATCTATTATCCAACATAATGAAGAAATTTTCACTATATATTCTCATTATATTGAAATACACACTATCTTTGGAACCAATCAATAGGGAGAACATTCTATAAATCCCAGATGTTGATAAATGCATTAATCAGCATATTTTATGTGACATCTCAGATTTAGTTTCTTTGAAGCATAAACTTCTTCTATAGAATTAGAATTTAAAACTGATGAAGTGATATAATTTTATGATACAAGCTTTAGACTTTATTGCACTGATATTTAAACAGCTGAGAAAGTATCTTTTGTAGAACCAATTAAAAATGCCAACCGTATCCAGCACTTCACTGCCCTTGATCAACTGACAACTCCTTTTGCTTTATTGCCATTCACTATAATCCTCCAACAATTCAGATTCTATAATTTTACAAAATATTTAGTAGTTTAGACAGAATTAAGCCATTTTTTACCAGCATTTGAGAAACTGAAAATTTAGCCAGGATATCATACTGTGGCCAATCTTCCATTTTAAAGCTCTGTTGGAAACCCCATAAACATGTCTTGAATAATTCTGCCATGGTGGAAAGCAAGAAAAATGGGACAGGAAGTTGTGTGAGGAAAGAAACTTTACAACCAATACTTTGAAGCTACAACAATTCAACAATAAAAGGGAATGAAGAGTTGGGCTCTGGGGTAATTGAAACTTTTTCTTCCATCTTTCCTTCACTTAAAAAAAAATCATAAGTCGATATATTGTACCAGATGTGCTGAGATAACCCTCCCAATAGAAAACATCTAAAAATGCTATGGAAAATATTAACAATTACTTCCTTTCTTTAAATCACACTTGAGCTGGTGGTAAATAAATTAGTAAAGAGATGGAATCAGTCAACAGATAGGTTTTCACAGAGAAACCACCGTTCTGAAAAGGCTTACAAAATAAATATGTGCAACACTTAATGAACAAATAATTCCACTCTTCTCTTTTACAAGTTCTTTCCAAGTATGGAAAAAAAGAGAAATCACTCCTTAAATTTTCTGTGTGGTTACTAAACCAAAAGAAACAAGACAGCATGTGTGTGTATGTCTGTGCATGTGTGTCTAAAAAAACCAATGTCATTCTTGAACAAAGATGCAAAAAAATCCTATACAAAATATTAACATATCTGACCCAAAAGAAAGAACTGAAGCTTCCTGGAAAAATGGATAATTCCACATCTTGTGAAGGAAATAAGTAAGGTTAATCTGGGAAATATTGTGTCAGAAAGGAAGGAGGCTTTTAAACATGAGTGGAATCATGTCAAAAGGGTACAGGATAAACTATGAAGGGGTTCCCACTGGTATAGGATGAGACAATTTGAGAATAGAAACAATAACTATAAAGAACTGAAACACAACAAAAATATAAAATCCAGAGGACCATAATGATACTAAAATCCCCAAAACAATAAAGCTACTTCACTGATAATCAGTAGTGGTTGCCAGGACAAAATATTATAGTCTGAAAATTGCTGAAGGGAAAGAATAAAACATTGTCCCCTACTTTTCTGTATGGACTCTATTTTACTGTACCTAAAAAATCAATGAGAGTGTTCTGTGAAAAAGAATTTATTTAATAAATGCAAAATTAATGAGATAATTAGATCAATATTTTTGCAACACCAAATGAAATAATATGTGTGGGTAGGAGTCATGGATGCTAAAATCATTAGATAAATGATGATGAGAAAATTCACAAAGGAGGAATTAGAATGAGTCCACCTGAGTCCACTGATCAATCTTAACATCACTAAGCATGGAACAGTCAGCTAGTTTGTACCTCACAATGTGATACAATAGGAAGGACACAGCATCACTATGAAGTATTCTTGCCTTAAAAAACTACATCTAAATTCAATAATGTTTCTAAATTTGATTTTTAGTTAACAGGAAAAGTGGAGGCTAGAAGAGTAAGTGAAATGACATTCTGAAGAATGTGTCAAACAGCCAGGCCCAAAGTATAGAACATTCTAGAAAAAATGACCTAAATTTCTCAACAAATCAATGTCTTGAAAAAGGGACCATGTTTTTCTGTGTATGATAGGGGAGAAAGTTATAGAATAAAGGAGACTTATACATAATCATGATGTTCAACTTGCAATGCATGGATCTCATTTAGATAATGATTTGGAGGGGAACGAAATAATGTAAAAAGATACCTTTGAGACTCTCCTGGCAATACGAATATAAAATAGGTATTAGATTAGACTAAGGAACTCTCATTAATTCTGTTGGATGCAACACTGAAATGGTTGGTACATATTTTAACAATACCTTTATCAGTTAATGATGCATACCAAACTATTTATGGGTGAAATGACATGATGTCTGAGATTTTTTTTTAAATAATCCACCCTAAAAATATGGGGTTGAAAGAGGGATGGATAAAGCAAGAAGAGAAAATTGTTAATAATTCTTGAGGCTCAGTGATGATAGCATTAAGATGCATATTACTATTCTCTCTCTTTTAGTGCATATTTGGAACTTCTGATAACAAATCCATGATAATATATTGTAATCAAGTTGAAGTGATTAAAAAAATTTAAGGTCTGTTTTACATTAGAAAATCTACCAATGTAATTTAATGCATGAATAGATGAAAAGATTTAGGGATCCCATTTGATCCAGGAAATATCATTTAATAAATTCAACAGCTCTCCATACTAACACACTTCAACCAAGGATAGAAGGAAAGGTGTTTAATGTAATGGAGGGCAGCTAAACAGTGCACATAATTATTATCTTCACTACTGAAATATTAAAACTATTGCATTTAAACTCAGGAAGAAAACAAAGATATCTGTTTTCAGTATTCTATTGCAATGCACATCCCAGCCAGAACAATTTGAAAAGAGGGAAAGGAGCACAATACAGAAATTGGAAAGAAAGAAAGAAAATCTCATTATATGTATATGTTATCCACGTCTGTTTAGAAAACTCCAAAATTGGCTACCACAGGTACTGAGAGTACTGGAATAAAATGTGTTCAGACTAGAAATATTGCAGAGAATAGGTAATAAAAAACTTTATCCCTATACCATGAACATTTTCTTGTTTCATTAACATTAATCAATGACTACATAACATGCAAATTGGAGTATTTGATTAGACTTTCAATTTTTAAATTACATCTGTGGGTCTTAGTCAAGTCTCTAATTTCACTGGCTCTTCGTTTTCTCAACTGTTAAATTAATTATGGATTACCTGATCATTAGGATCTCTTCATAGTTATATTATCGTGTGAACTTCATTAATTAAAAGTAATTAAGATCTATGTTTTATGCATAGCCTAGCAAACCAACAGAATCCTGTAAAAGTTTTTATTTCTATTTAAACATTATATGTGATCCTTTATTATGTGAAAGGACTTCTTGAAAGATTTCAGTCCAGTTTGCATAATTAGCTATAAGTTACATGTAATAGGATATATATTTTGCAAATGCTTATTTCCTTTTATGATTTACTGCTTGATAACATTTGATGGCCAATGAATACCTATTGAAATAAAAATGTAAAAGCTTTGTGGCTGGTAATGGGGATAATTGTGATATGAGAAAGCTGAAAGGTGGAAACATGAGGCACACATCTAAGAAAGAATATAACACAGTTACGAAGAAGGCAATGGCACCCCACTCCAGTACTCTTGCCTGGAAAATCCCATGGATGGAGAAGCCTGGTGGGCTGCAGTCCATGGGGTTGCACAGAGTCGGACATGACTGAGTGACTTCACTTTCACTTTTCATTTTCATGCATTGGAGAAGGAAACAGCAACCCACTCCAATGTTCTTGCCTGGAGAATCTCAGGGACGGAGGAGCCTGGTGGGCTGCTGTGTGTGGGGTCATAGAAAGTCAGACACGGCTGAAGCGGCTTAGCAGCAGCAGCAGCATGGCAGGGACTATGTTTGCTTTGCCCACAAAAATATCACCAGGACATAATTCAGTGATGGACACATAGTGGATGCTGAATATACTTCTTAAATGACAGGATATATGGTTATCTGTTCCAGCTTCAAATTCAAGGAAATTACCCATGTTTCCCAAATTTATTTTTCAGCCATATCGTGCAATAAACATACTCATATTTACTGATTAAACCATCAAAAGATATCTTCTAGGAACTCAGTAAAAACTTCTAAGTTACGTGGATACATATGTTTTATATATATATGTGTGTGTGTGTGTGTGTGTGTGTATATATATACACACACATATACATATACATGAAAAACATAAAAATATGTTCCAGTCTTTCTATCTGGACTGAATGTCCTTGACAGTAGTTTTCTGTTCTCTGGTTACAGCCCTATATAGTTCCCTTTTCTCCTGGTCTAATTGCTGGTGATAAGCATCAACATCCCCTAAGACCTTTGGCACCTTGATGCTTCTCAGACCTTTCCTATTCTCTTTCTATTCTCCGCTAATAGAGGGCAATTACTTATTACTGTCACCTTTGGACTTGCTGTTTACACCTCAAAACATGGAGATAACGCTTCTTGATCTCTTCCTTGATTGTCATT
Source organism: Aepyceros melampus (assembly GCA_006408695.1). Classification (NCBI taxonomy): domain Eukaryota; kingdom Metazoa; phylum Chordata; class Mammalia; order Artiodactyla; family Bovidae; genus Aepyceros; species Aepyceros melampus. Next base: position 109,197 of record SJXQ01007258.1, read on the forward strand.
CAGGTTATTAAAGAATCATTTTTTTTTAATCCATTTAAGTCTTTTTCTTGCTTGATCTCTCAGTTGTGAATAATTTCCCCATTGCCATTCCATTCTTCCTAAAATCCTTTCCCCTACTAATTTCTAAATCATGACTTTCCTCTGGTTTTCCATTTACTTCTCTCACTGCTTCTTCTCATTCTGTGACATGGGTTTCTTATCTTTTATCCTTCTGAAACTACCCTTAGCTCTCATCTCCTCTCAATCCTGGATTCAGTCAGTTCCTATATGATGATATCTTCTAAACAAATGTGCCTTGTTCCCTCATGTTTTTGTGTCTGCATACATTCTTTCCTTCTCCCTGGATCAATTCCCACTGCTTGTTCATCGGGCAAAATTTTACATGTCCTTCAATTAGCCCCAATCCTTATTTCTGGGATTCCTTGGTGGCTTAGATTGTAAAGAATCTTCCTGCAATGAAGGAGACCCAGGTTAGATCCCTGGGTCAGGAAGATCCTTTGGAGAAGGGAATGTGTAGCACCTTTCAACACCTCCGACCCCCACTCCCCCAGGCAAATGTGAGTTCTTTGCTCTTTGTTCGCTTCAAATAAGTTTAATTAAAGCAATTATCTCATTGTTTAAATGTTTGTATGTGACCTCTACAGATGGCAAAGTCCCATAAGATGGCTTTTGATTTCCATTTTTATAGCCCTAGTACCTAGGACAATGCTTGATGCTAGTAGGAGCTCAATAAATTTGTTTGTTGGGGGAATAAATAAATCTCTAGTTGTTGTTTTAAACCTGCTTTTTATGTTCATTCTCAAAGTCAATTCTTATAGTCCCACCAAGAAGCAGATATGATTATTATGACGCCTGTTTTACAAATGAGGAAAAAACAGCACTTTCCCACATGTGTGTGGGGTGTGTGTGTGTGTGGGTGTGTGTGTGCACATGTGCTCTGTTGCTCAGTCATGTCCAACTCTTTGTGACCTCACGGACTGTAGTCTGCCAGCTTTCTCTGTCCATGGGATTTTCTAGGCAAGAATACTGGAGTGGGTTGCCAGTTCCTACTCCAGTGGATCTTCCCAACTAGGATGGAACCCAAGTCTCTCGCATCTCCTGCAGTGGTAGAAAATGGCAGATGAAGGACATGAACCCAAATCTTGAGGGTTCTAGTCACTCTACTGGGGCAAAATACAATTGGGCAACTTGAGTAGAATATAACAGATACTGATATCAATGGCTTTTGCTTCTCTGAATCAGTTAGTCTTTTGATGAACCGAAACAGATGAGTAGTTTTTCATTAAAGAAGTTTTTTATAGGAATAAGTCCTGTCATTTCCTTCTACTTTCATAGAAATTTCTTTGAACAGTGTATTCTTCACCAAAGGCTATGTGATTCTGCTCCTTGGTCATGTTTTCAGAAATAGAAAATGGGATTGCTCTTTAGACCAAAACCTTCATGAGTTGGCAAAGAAAAGCTGTGTTGGGGAATATCTAAAACATGAGCAGATTGTTTTCAATCTACATGTCTTACCAATTTGATAATGGATATAAAATTTGTTCAAGACTTAACATTCCCAACAAGAGCGAAACAACTTAGATTTAAAGATATTTATGATAAATGAGTTGGTAACTTCTTTGTAACCTTCTCTGTTTACAATACTTTAGAGAAAGCAGAAACATTTTTCAAAATTATTTCCTTTTCAATAAGAAACAGAGTGAAACCAAGCTATTCAGGGCCATTGTCAGGCAAGGAGGAATACCCATGAGATTATATTAATTGACACAAGTGTTATTTTGCCTCATTCATGCTCTCTTTTTAGTCTCTTTTATCTAAACATAATACACTGTTCTGTAAAATTTTAGCTAGCAATAATTCACAGGCTTGCCAGGTGGCTAGGTGGTAAAGAATCTGCCTGTCAAAATAGGAGACACAGGTTCCATCCCTGAGTTCGGAGGTTTCCCTGGAGAAGGAAATGGTAACCCACTGCAATATTCTCACCTGGGAAATCCCATAGACAGAGGAGTCTGGCAGGCTACAGTCCACAGGGTCACAAAAGTATCAGACTTGACTTGCAACTAAACAACAAGAAATGATTTACAAATTAACTGGTATCACTAGGCTAGTTTTGAATATAATTGAGTCACATGTAACTCTTTTTCCTGTCCTTCTGTTTTTCCAAGTTTTCCCCTTTCTTCTCTCCAAAGAGAATTCTTAGAGGACCACGAGGGTGGCGTGACTTTTTTCCTTCATCTGAGAATGATCTTCCACTCTAATCCACCTTTTGATTGGCCTGACTGGAATCTGCAATCTCCAGCACACAGGATGGTCCAGGGCCAAATCTGTAAAGTTAATTCTGGAATTTAAACTGTAGATTTTCATAGCGTTTTGGAAAGGTGCCCCTGTCATTTGCTGCCGGATCATCCTGTGTCATCATTATCATCTTCCATTTCCATCCTCTCAAGAGATTCAGAGTTTAGAGACATCTTAGTTGGCTGCCTTCAACAGTATGTGAACTGTAAATTTTCAGATGTTCAAGCTGGACTTAGAAAAGGCACAAGAACCAGAGATAAAGTTGCCAACATCCACTGGATCATCGAAAAAGCATGAGAGTTCAGAAAAACTTCTACTGCTGCTCTATTGACTATGCCAAGCCTTTGACTGTGTGGATCACAGCAAACTATGGAAAATTCTTAAAGAGATGGGAATACCAGCCCACCTTACCTGTCTCCTGAGAAATCTGTATGCAGGTCAAGAAGCAACGGTTAGAAATGGACATGGAACAACAGACCAGTTCAAAATAGGAAAAGGAGTACGTCAAGGCTGTATATTGTCACCCTGCTTATTTAACTTATATGCAGAGTACATCATGAGAAATGCTGGGCTGGACAAATCATAAGCTAGAATCAAGATTGCCGGGAGAAATATCAATCACCTCAGATATGCAGTTGACACTACCCTTATGGCAGAAAGTGAAGAAGAACTAAAGAACCTCTTGATGAAAGTGAAAGAGAAGAGTTAAAAAGTTGGCTTAAAGCTCAACTTTCAGAAAACTAAGATCATGGCATCTGGTCCCATCATTTCATGGCAAATAGATGGGAAAACAATGGAAACAGTGAGAAACTATTTTCTTAGGCTCCAAAATCACTGCAGATGGTGATTGCAGCCATCAAATTAAAAGAAAAGCTATGACCAACCTAGATAACATATTATAAAGCAGAGACATTACTTTGCCAACCAACTTCCATCCAGTCAAAGCTATGATTTTTCCAGTAGTCATGTATAGATGTGAGAGTTGGACTATAAAGAAAGCTGAACACCAAAGAATTGATGCTTTTGAACTGTGGTGTAGGAGAAGACTCTTGCGAGTCCCTTGGACTGCAAGGAGATCCAACCAGTCCATCCTAAAGGAAATCAGTCCTGGGTGTTCACTGGAAGGACTGATGTTGAAGCTGAAACTCCAATACTTTGGCTACTTTATGCTAAGAACTCACTCATTTGAAAAGAGCATGATTCTGGGAAAGATTGAAGGCAGAAGGAGAAGGGGATGATAAAGGATGAGATGGTTGGATGGCATCACTGACTTGATGGACATGAATTTGAGTAAGCTCCAGGAGTTGGTGATGGACAGGGAGGCCTGGTGTGTTGAGGTCCATGGGATCACAAAGAGTCAACACAACTGAGTGACTGAACTGAACTAGTTGTCTGCCTACCTAAGAAAGGGGAGAAAACATAGAAGATGTGTTGAGTGAGGAGCAGATGCTTAAAGGCGGTGAACAAAAAGGTGTCTGCTGCAGCTGACAGGATTAGAAAGTCAAAAGATTCTTTGCCTTCAGAAAAAAAAATGTTTGCAGCAACCCTACATCAAACAAGTCTATTGGAACCATTTTCCCAACACATTTGCTGGCTTTATGTCTCTGAGTCACATTTTAGTAATTCTAGAAATAGTACAAACTTTTTCATGATTGTATTTGCTATGGTGATCTGTGATCAGTTATCTTTGATGTCACTTGTATGATTCACTGAAGGTTGAGATTATGATTAGTATTTTTTAGCAATACGTATTTCTTAATTAAGGTAGAAGATTTTTTTCAGACATAATGCTTTTGAACACTTAATAGACTATAGTATAATACAAGCATAATTTTGCATGCACTACAAAACCAAAAGATATATATGACTTGCTTTGACTGCCCTACTCACTTTATCGTGGTGGTCTGGAACTGAATCTGCAATATCTCAGAGGTTGGTTTCTAGTTGGAGCTGGTACCATAAGGAAGAGATGCAGCTATGGAAGTTGAACCCCATGTCTTGAAGCAGAAGGAGGCAAATACTAGAGGTACTTAGGAACTGGAGTGGAAGCTGGGCTCTGGAAAGAAAGGAAGAGGGAATTGCTGGCCAGACTTGATGGCAGGCTAAATCCAAGGCCCAAAGGGAGGGAGGCTGAGCGATGAATCAAAGAAGATGGAAAGCAGGGTACACGGAGCAATGGGAAACAATATGGAAAAGGAGAAAATGTAATCAAGAGGTGAGTAATGGTTTCCACTCCAGGGAGTCAGGAATGCTGAAAACACCTAGTTTGTTCAGCTTCTGTAATGGGAGACTTTGCAGCTCTCAGTGGTGGCACCTAGGAATCTAACAGAAATCCCACTGATGAGCTTAAATGGAAATTTACTGTTTTTTCTTCCACTAGGCCAATGCCAGGGTTCTGAAAGGAGAGGTGACGAGAGAGGAGAAAAACTGATTAAGATACTCAGACTATTTGTTGAAAGACGCTTAGGTGGGTTGAGGGAAACATAGCTGAAAAGGAAAGCCTGGATGAATCCATCATCTGGCCATTCTGAAAGAGATCAAGATGAACAGGGCACCTCCTCAGAGGCTGACATTAGCGTGGTGAACAAAACCCGATATGATTTAGATCTGTGTTCCTGAGGGTTCAAAGCAGCTAGAAACCCATTAAGTCTGCATTCTTTGAGCTAAAGGGAGAATGAGGCTTTTTAGATTCAAATATTCATAAAATCCTTTACAACTATTAACTGCCATGATTATGCTTCATTGTTTGGTGGTACAAAAGGAAAAAGGCTTTGAAGTATTTGAGAGTTAATCATACTAATGAAAAAGTGAAGGGTGAGGCAAAAAGATAAAATGTTTCTATAAAATGATAATGACTTTAAAAGTGCATGAATTCATCTCAGATTCTTTAAATAAAAGTTAGTTGATTTAGATTTAGAGAAGCTATATCATGGTAGAGTAGAAGGGTGTTCTTGAAAAATGTTCTATGAGTAAAGACAGAATAAATAAACTTACCCTTATAAAAATTATATAGCATTATTTTATTATAAGCCATAAAATGATGGAACTGGAGGCCATAACCTCATCATTATTTTTTTCTATTGATCTTTTCTGGTGGAACTACATTTGAGAAATTCCTTGGAAGTTTATTTTTACATGAAAGGCTCATTCATATATTACAACAATTCCTCCCTCTCTCCCCCAAAACAAAGAAGCACTTAAAGCTAATATGTGTAAAGAGACATAATAAAATATGAATTTAAATTCTTTTTGAGTGAAATAATAAATATTCTTAAACTTCAGGTAGAGGAAGTATTGGGTTGACCAAAAAACTCATTTGGGTTTTTCGTAAGCTGTTAGAGGGAAAATTGTGCCATTTGGCTAGAAAACAGAAGCTTGAGGTAGAGGGGACAATAGAGTAAGGAACATGAAATGTACCTACTACAGATCTCTACAGCAAAAAAACCCAGTGTGAGTAGAATATCATGAGCTCATTAATTAATTTATTCACCACTCTGGCAATAAATCCATTTTTAGTGATAGCTTTTAGTGTGTTAGGCTCTGTGCTACATGCTGCTGAGACCCAGAGACGAGAGGCCAAGTCTCTTTTCTCGAGGAGTTAGCTCAAAACAAGGAGTTTGAAAGTTACCACTCCATCCTAATGAGTGGAAAGCTGAACAGATCAACAATTCTTCTCAGATCTCTAAGAGGAGAACAGTCACACAACAAACATCTCTCCCCTAAACTGGAGAGGCAGACAGATACTCTGTCTCAGAGACAGAGTATCACACTTACTGGGACAGGCATACACAGGAACAGGCACCCATGGGGAGCAGTCAGGGTAGGAGAACCCACCCTGTAACTGATGAGTAGATAGAGGCTTTGTGTGAACAACCTGGAGGATAAAACGCTTCCAGACCAGGGCATTCCTCGTGCATCGCTGAGTTTTACCTCTAGGAGCTTAATCAGGTTCTCATAGTAGATAGCAGAGAAAAATATCTCATGCTTTGGCAGGAGGAGAGGAAAAGGAACCATTTTGAGATACACCAGAACATTCTATTCTTCTCATATAACCAGGTCTGCCCTTGGGAGAAACTGTTTAACCAGAGCCTAATCTGCTAGGGTTTTAACAGAGCTTAACTGATCAGAAAGAAGGGAGACACCTGGCTCCCGCCCACTGTAGCCATCTTGTCCCGTGAGGTAAAGGAGGTCTGAAAAGTGCATGTGAAGTTAACAGTTCAGAGGCACACATTCACTAAAAGGCTCAGACCTCACCAGAGACTGCTGAATGCTTCCTCTCCCCTACATCTTACGACAGCATTACTAAAGGCCTATGTGGAGGAGTCCCTTTTACCCAGTACATCAAATCTGCCTTCTAACAAAAAATTACAAGGCATACTAAAAGGCAAAAAACACAGTCTGAAGCAACAGAGCAAGTATCAGAACCGATCAAATGGCAGGGATACTGGAACTGTCAGATGATGAATTTAAAGCAACAGTGATGGATATGCTAAGACCTAAAAGTGATAAAGCAGACAGCACACAAGAAAAGATGGGCAGTGTAAGTAGCGGGAAGGAGATTCTAAGAAAGAATGAAAAAAGAAATGCTAGAGATCAAAGATGCTAAAACAAAAATAAAAATACCTTGAATGGGTTTATTCTAGACTGTACATGGCTCAGAAAAGAATCTTTGAACTTGAGGATATCCCAGTATAAACTACCAAAACTGAAAAGCAAAAGGAAATAAGAATGAAAAAACAGAATAAAATATCTATTAACTGTGGATCAACTATAAAAGATGTAAATGTGCATAATGGGAATACCAGAAAGAGAAGGAGGAGAAGGAACATGTGAAGCCATAGTAACTGAGATCGTCCCCAAATCAGACACAAAACCACAGAGCCAGGAAGAAGCTCAGAAAATGTCAGGCGAGATAAATGTTAAATAAGTAAATAAATAAGAACAACACAAAACAAGCATAAAAATGATACCTCTGTGGATATACCATATATACATTGCAGAAAAACACAGGTAAATGAAAAATCCTGAAAAAAGCCAGAGGGAATAATATCTACAAAGGAGCAAAGATAAGGATTATATTAGATTTCTCCTCATTCAGTGCAAGCAAGGGGAGAGTTAATTATTTAGTATTTATTTACTTTTTATTGAAGTGTAGTTGATTTACAATGGTGTATTAGTTTCTGGTATATGGCAAAATGATTCAGTTATATATAGATAATTAATAATATGCATATTATCAATAATATATATTAATAATACATATAACTAAATCTATATATGCATATATTCTTTTCAGATTATTCTCACATTAGGTTATTATAAAATATTGAGTATAGTTCCCTGTGTTATACAGTATTTCCTTGTTGGTTATCTATTTTGTCTACTATAATGTATACATGTTACTCCCAAATTCCTAACCTATCCCTCCTCTCCCTTCTACCTATCCCCTTGGTAACCACAAGTTTTTTTTCTATGTCTATGAATGTTTCTGTTTTGTAAATAAGATTATTTGTATTATTTTTTAAGATTCCATATATGTAATGTTGTATGATATTTGTCTTTCTCTGTCTGACTTCACTTAGTATAATAATCTCTAGGTCCATCCATGTTGTTGCAAATGTCATTACTGCATTTTGTTTATGACTTAACAGTACTCCACTGTGTGTGTGTGTGTGTGTGTGTGTGTGTGTGTATATATATAGACACCACATCTTCTTTGTCTGTCGATGGAGTGAAATATTTAGTGTTGAGAGAGGAAAAAACATACATTAGCATAACATACACTGCAAAAGTTACCCTTCCAAAGTGAAGGAAAAATAAAGATTTTTTTAGACAAAAATGGAGATGATTTGTGAAGTTCTTCAGGGAAAAGGAAAATGATATGGATTACAAACTCAATGTGGTACTGGTAAAAATAAATAAATAAATAGTTCAATGGAAAGAAGAGAGAACTCAGAAACAGACTCACAAAAATACAGGTCAGCTGATCTTTTGTCTGACTTCACTTAGTATAATAATCTCTAGGTCCATCCATGTTGTTGCAAATGTCATTACTGCATTTTGTTTATGACTTAACAGTACTCCACTGTGTGTGTGTGTGTGTGTGTGTGTGTGTGTGTGTGTATATATAGACACCACATCTTCTTTGTCTGTCGATGGAGTGAAATATTTAGTGTTGAGAGAGGAAAAAACACACATTAGCATGACATACACTGCAAAAGTTACCCTTCCAAAGTGAAGGAAAAATAAAGATTTTTTTAGACAAAAATGGAGATGATTTGTGAAGTTCTTCAGGGAAAAGGAAAAGGATATAGATTACAAACTCAATGTGGTATTGGTAAAATAAATAAATAAATAAATAAATAGTTCAATGGAAAGAAGAGAGAACTCAGAAACAGACTCACAAAAATACAAGTCAGCTGATCTTTGAAAAAGTAGCAAAGGCAGTAAAATGAAGAGAAGATAGTCTCTTCAACAAACGGTGCTGGAACAATTGGACATCCACAAACAAACAAAAAAATAAATCTAAGTAAAAACCTTATGGAGAAGGCAATGGCACCCCACTCCAGTACTCTTGCCTGGAAAATCCCATGGACAGAGGAGCCTGGTGGGCTGCAGTCCATGGGGTCGCTAGTAGTTGGACACGACTGAGCGACTTCACTTTCACTTTTCACGTTCATGCATTGGAGAAGGAAATGGCAACCCACTCCAGTGTTCTAGCCTGGAGAATTCCAGGGATGGGGGAGCCTGGTGGGCTGCCATCTCTGGGGTCACACAGAGTCGGACACGACTGAAGCAACTTAGCAGCAGCAGCAGCAGCAGTAGCAGCAGCAGAGACCTTATACTCTTCACAAAAATTAACTCAAAATGAATTACAGACTTGAATGCAAAATATAAAACTATTAAACCAGAGGAAGATAACATAGGAGAATATCTAGATAATCTTGGGTTTAGGAATGGCTTTTGAGATACAACACCAAAGTCATGATCAATGAAAGAAAGAACTGATAGGCTGGACTTCATTAAAGTTTAAAAACTTTGCCATGAAAAACATTTTCAAGAGAATGAAAAGACAAGCTACAGAATGGAATAAAATATTTGTGAAAGCCATATCTTACAAAGGGTTGTTACAAAAAATATACAAAGAATTCTTTAAACACAATAAGAAAATGAATAATCAATTTAAAATGACCCAAATAAATTACCACTTAACCAATGCAGATGGAAAACAAGCGTGTGAAAAGATGTCATATGACAATCAGTTCAGTTCAGTTCAGTTGCTCAGTCATGTCCGACTCTTTGCGATCCCATGAATTGCAGCACGCCAGGCCTCTTACTACTATACCCCTAGCAGGATGGTCTCTACCCAAAACACTGAGAACACTATATGTTGATGAGAATATGGAGTAACATAAACTGTTATTTATGCTGGCGGGCATGCAAAATGGTACAGCCACTTCAGCAGTCAGTTTAGCAGCTTCTTACAAAATTAAACATATTCTTCTCATACAATCCAGCCACTGAGCATTTCTTTTTAATTACTTAAAGAAGCTAAGCTTATTTTCACACAAAACCCTGCACATGGATTTTTTTATAGATTTATTCATACTGTCACAACTTGGAAGCAACCAAGATGTCCTTCAGTAGGTGAGTGAATAAACTGTGATATATTCAAACAATGGAATATTATTCAGTACCGAAAAGAAATGAGCTGGAAAAGACATGATGAAATGTCTTCTATTACATATTACAAAGTATATTACTTTGCATATTACAAAGTGAAAGAAATTGACCTTAAAAGGCTCCTTAGATTACAACTATATAGCATTCTGAAAAGGCAAAACAAAAGACAATAAAACAATCAGGGAGTGAGAGCATTCAGTAAGCAGAGAACAGAGGATTTTTATGGCAATAAAATTATTCTGTATGATAGTATAATGGTGAATATATTTCACTGGACATTTGTTCAAACCCAGAGACTACAACATGAAGACTGAACCTAAATATAAACTATGTATTCTGGATGATAAAGGTGTATGAATGGAGGTTTATCAGTTGTGACAAATGTACCGCTCTGGTGAGGGTTGTTGATAATGAAGGCTACTAAATATGTGTTGGGGCGGAGGGCATATGGGAGATTTTTATACATTTTCCTTAATTTTGCTGTGAAACTAAAACTGCTCTAAAAAGTGAAAGTGAAAGTGAAGTCGCTCAGTCATATCTGACTCTTTGAGACCCCATGGACTGTAGCCTACCAGGCTCCTCCAACCATGGGATTTTCCAGGCAAAAATACTGGAGTGGGTTGCCATTTCCTTCTCCAGGAGATCTTCCCAACCCAGGGATTGAACCCTGATTTTCCACATCGTAGGCAGACGCTTTATCGTCCGAGCCACCAGGGAAGTGCTCTAAAATATAAAGTCTATTATAAAAGTCTTTTTAAAGATGATTTAATCAACTGTGATGAATGAGAGGCTATTAGGCTGAATATTAGGGAAATTAAAATGGAGAAAGTCTTGTTCAGGCTTCAGAAGCAGGAGAGCAGGCCTCTGACCTGCCTGGATACTGCCTAGATTCTGTGCCTGCCCGCAAGCACAGCAAGTCAGGTGACACTTTAAATAAGAAAGGGAGTTGGTCTTGGAATTCTTGAGCCCTTGGAGGTCTGGCCATCCCCCAACCCCAACCCTTGCGGTCTAACAAAATCCTATGACTCACAAGGAGAAACAAACAGCAGTGTAGAAGTTAAAAAAAAAAAAAGCTGCATTTTTTTTTTTTTTTTTTTTTTTTTGTACAGCCTAATAATGCTATCAGTTTGTGGCCTGGGATTATAAGCACAAACGACTAAAACTGCAATTTGAAGTCTCACCCATGGAGTGGACACACTGTCCAGGACCTTTTCCCAATTGGGACTCCAGATTGCTATTAATAAGAGACTTCCCAGGATGCCATTTAAGTCTGGATGCTCGCTGGCCCAATTTGGTGATGTATATGCTATTAATCTTCTCTATTGTCTCTCTTCTCTTTTAATGACTGCATATTGAAATTAAGTTAAATAATCCTCTATTTATGAAGATTTATTTATGAGGGCTTCCCTCATAGCTCAGTTGGTAAAGAATCTGCCTGCAATGCAGGAAACCCCAGTTCGATTCCTGGGTGGGGAAGATCCTCTGGAGAAGGGACAGGCTACCCACTCCAGTATTCTTGGGCTTCCCTGGTAGCTCAGCTGGTAAAGAATCTGCCTGCAATGTGGGAAACCTGGGTTCTACCCCTGGGTGGGGAAGACCCCTGGATAAGGAAAAGGCTACTTACTCCAGTATTCTGGTCTGGAGAATTCCATGGACTGTATAGTCCATGAAGTTGCAAAGAGTCAGACATGACTGAGTGACTTTCACTTTCAATCCTCTATTAAATACTGAAATTGTTTATTTGTGTGTAACTAGCAGTTTCCTTTGTTAATAAATCCTTCAAAACCTAAAGTGAAATTTCTGCCAAAATACTGAACATCATTAGCTTTGGAATCCATTAGATCAACTCAGGCTAAAGTCATACCTCTGCTCCTTACTATTTATGACCAGAGTCATCTTGAGCAAGTGAGTAACTTAAAACCACAGCTTCCTCACCTGATGGTAAATTAATGAAGCCAACCTTGTAACATTTTGCCAGGATTAAATAAAAGAACACATATCAAGTACAGAATCTAGCAGCCAGTGTCTACTTCTTATCGGTATTAGCCACAACAGTTCTGCTTGTGATTATGGCCCAGTGGAAGATTTGGAATCTCTAATTCAGGCTGCTGGGTAGAGTGTGAGGTCAGTGCAGGCTTTCTGGAAGGATATTAGTTGAGCTGAATAATGAAGGACAAAAAGGTATTTCAGGAGAGAATAACCAAAAGATGCAAAGACCTGGGATAAGAAAGAGCGTAGCACGTTTAGTGGACTTTAAGATGTACTGCAGATGGTGATTGAAGCCATGAAATTAAAAGATGCTTACTCCTTGGAAGGAAAATTATGACCAATCTAGATAGAATATTCAAAAGCAGAGACATTACTTTGCCAACAAAGGTCCATCTAGTCAAGCCTATGGTTTTTCCAGTGGTCATGTATGAATGTGAGACTGTGAAGAAAGCTGAGCACCGAAGAATTGATGCTTTTGAACTGTGGTGTTGGAGAAGACTCTTGAGAGTTCCTTGGACTTCAAGGAGATCCAACCAGTCCATCCTAAAGGAGATCAGCCCTGGGATTTCTTTGGAAGGAATGATGCTAAAGATGAAGCTCCAGTACTTTGGCCAACTTATGCGAAGAGTTGACTCATTGGAAAAGACTTTGATGCTGGGAGGGATTGTGGGCAGGAGGAGAAGGGGACGACAGAGGATGAGATGGCTGGATGGCATCACTGACTCGATGGACGTGAGTTTGAGTGGATTCTGGGAGTTGGTGATGGACAGGGAGGCCTGGCGTGCTGCGATTCATGGGGTCGCAAAGAGTCGGACACGACTAGTGACTGAACTGAACTGAACTGAAGATGTACACGTGTGTTGGCACAGGGGACAGCAGTGGCCTTTGCTATTAAAAAAAAAAAAGAATGGCCGGAGAAACATGGGAAGCAAGGGCTGAAAGCTATTATAGGGATACCAAGAAATCTGAACTTTATCCTGAGATCCTCAACAGAGAAAGGACAATAAGAGATTGATGATTTAGGTAGTAATTTTTAAAAATTTAAACCAGAAATGAGGTAAGTAAAATGGGTTGGCTGATGCCTTAGCTCATCATGAGATGCTGAGGGCCATGTCAATGACAGTGGCAGTGAGCTATAGAGAAGCGGGTGGATTTGAGAGATGTTTCAAACTCATAATTGATACACTTTATGGACCAATTAGTCTTCCCTGGTGGCTCAGTAGATATAGACTCTGCCTGCAATGCAGGAGATCCAGGTTCGGTCCCTGGGTTGGGAAGATTCCCTGGAGAAGGAAATGGCAACCCACAGCAATATTCTTGCCTGGAGAACTCCATGGACAGAGGAGCCTGGTGGGCTACCTCCATGGGTTCACAAAGAGTCGGACATGACTGAGAGACTAACATTTTCACTTTCATGGACCAAATTAAATGAGAAGGGCAATATACAAGTCATGTTTAAAGGGGTTCTTTATTGTCATGGGGAGCTGGTATGGCCAAAAAGTGGTGGTATTTACTGTGAAAATAAATAACAGATCAAAAGTAGATCTGGAATAAGTCTGGTTTTAGACAAATGGGTCTTCTGGATAGTTTCATGGGAAGCTCAGAGGAGGACGATCTGGCAGGGAGGCAAAGATCTGGGAAATAATTCACAGGAATGAGCAAACTGAGAAGAAAATAAACTTTCACATGTCACCAGATAGCTCATGATAATACCACTTTCATTCAGAGATAACTAACTCTGCAAAATGACAAATCCTACATTATAAATGTGTATTTCATATTTAAATATTTATTTGTCCCAGAAATGCCATCATGGATCCTACTTCTCCCCAACCCCCTTTGTTGAAAATGGTCTTCTCACACTTTGCATTAAAAGGAAACCCCCAGAATCACAGTTGAGATCAGGAGAGCAGCTTCCTCTCCCGGAATGCATTCTTCCAAGGTGGTGTATTTGAAAGTATTTTAAAGACATTTTTATCACTATTCTGTTGAAAAGGATTCACTGTGATGTAAAGACTGTGAGAAATCTAGTAATGAAGAGGTGGAATTCCTTTAAATCAATTCCCCATCATCAAGCGAATATGGGGATCTCATTACCAAGCTGGCCTCGTTCCTTGACTCACTTTCCTACTTTCCTAATGTTAGAACCTGGCAGTGTCTCAGAGCAGTCCTATTCACAGCACACAATACTATACCCTAGGGTTTCCCTGGTGGCTCAGACAGTAAAGAGTCCGCCTGCAATGCAAGAGACTGACCCAGGTTTGATCCCTGGGTCAGGAAGATCCCCAAGAAGAGGAAATGGCCACCCACTCCAGTATTCTTTCCTGGAGATCCCAGTGAATAGAGGAGCCTGGTGAGCTACAGTATATGGGGTAGCATAAAGTCAGACACGACTAAGAAACGAACACTTTCACTTTCAATACTGTCCCCCACTAACCCCGTGATCAGAGGCAACTATTACAGGTATTCATACAAACCAAAAGCAACTGTTCCTAGAGGGAAAAAAGTAGGCAGTGAGAGACTAAACTGAAAGGCTACAGTAAAAGAAGTTAGAAGGTAGAACTGGGTTCTATGGGAATGAAGAGAAACTATGAGTAAGAGGAAGGCCTAGAATAGAAATAGTACTGTGTGGACAGAAAAAGTCCAAGTCCTTTGGAAAGAAGAGAAAAATGAAACTCAGAGGTAAAAAGCTGAACAAGTTTAAGCTTTAGACTCTCAAATGCATGAGTTCTTTCTAAGACCCTGGAAGGGTCCTACCAGTGTGTTTATATGAGCACAACCTATACAAATAAGATTGCAGAAATAAAATTTCAACCACAACTTGTTAAGCCTGCTGTCTCTCTTCACTTCAATTTTGGCTTCGTTTATTCTCTCTAGAGCAATTAAGAGTATTTCTGAAATTCAGCTAAGGGGAAGTTGAAATTGGGGTAGATTTGGTTCATACTTAGGGAGGTGTATTTATATTGTTTATAGTTTGCTTACTGCAAGTTGTTCTGGTATATGAATGGTTTCCAGGAATACCCTGACTGTGTTGACTCGCCCAGTATCAATGACACAAAAGTATAGGGCCAGAGGTCCTATTGAAACTCACCCTGATGTATGGAACACTTAACACCAGAAGTATGCGGATAATAAGTAGAAACAAGTTTTGAAATGTATGGAACTAGACTTTGGTCTGTGGAAAATTCTTCCATTCATTAGACATATAAAAATTTTAAGCTGAGGATTTGGTTTCCATTGACACCATGTCAAAATGGAAATTCACTCCTGTATGAAACATATTCTATATATAATTATAAACATCATACATTTTTATGAGAGTACAAAATAGAATTTATTTGAATTCCTGTGTCTGGAAGGCACAAACTCACCATAGTTCCACAAACAGCAAGTATTCCATAAAAGCATATTATGAAAGAAACTGGATAAAGGTTTTCTAAATTGGACAACAATCCTAAAAACTAGAATGGTATGACCAACGTTGAGGAATGAAGTTAAAAGAAGCTTCTAAAAACATCAATAAAATTGTTTTGATTAACCAACCATACTGGAGGAAAGACTGAATTATATTGTTAAGCTTGCTACAAAAATTATTACTAATTTGTTGAAATACAATAGGATAATCCAGGAATAAACAGCACATATATTTAAGGAAAAAGTTTTATAGAAGTATGTCAATAATTAAAAATGTTATTTCTTTTTCACAGAAAACATATCATAACTTAAAAGCTTTGCAAACAAAGGAATTGTTACAGCGAGATTTAAGTACAAGAACACAGTGGAAAATACCACTTTTAGCACCAACAGCTAAAAAAAATGTTCCAAAGAAAGCATTGTTATTGATCACCAATATATTGCATTTGTGCTCAGTCAAATCTGACTCTTTGGACTCCATGAACTATATAACCCACCAGGCTCCTCACTCCTCTGTCCATGGAATTTTCCAGGCAAGAATACTGGAGTGGATTGCCATTTCCTTCTCCAGGGGATCTTCCCAACCCAGGGATCAAACTCGCATCTCCTGTCTCCTTCATTGGCAGGTGGATTCTTTACCACTGAGCTGCCTGAGAAGTCCCGTCAAATGTGCTATCATGCATCTAATTAGGCTTTTGGGTTGTTGTAACTGAGAGCAGAGACCCTTCCCCAAGTTACTTCCTATAATAAAGGCGTTTAAGAACTTATGTAGACTGGAACAAAAACTAGAAATCTGTCAGGAACCAATATAATCCCTAGAAACTTTGGTCTCTCAGTCACAGAGCAAGCCAGATCCATGATTATGGTTTACTTACATTTAATTTTCATGCTTGTCTATGATTTTCCACAATAAAATATATTATTTAGTAAAGCTATGGCACAGCGTATTCTAAAATGAGAACTTACACATATTAGGTCAATTGCTAAAGTGGAGAATGGAACTATAGAAATGTATAGTCTCCTTTAATCTTTAAATTCATGAATTGTCTCAGGGCAAAGAAAAGACTGCTATGATTTCTTCAGTTCTTTCCCTACAAATGTTTCTGACACTTGTAATTCCAACCACCAACTTATATTCTCCCCAGCAGCCTGGAATGTACTAGATCCATCTCTGCAACTCCTGGAGGGAATAGTTACCAAGCATGTAAGTGGTAGTATCTAGTGAACATGAGCTGAATTGGCTTTTCCTACCATGACACCGCTCTAACATATTATCTTGAGATCCTGGCCCTGGTGATGACTATCATTTCATCATTTGACATTTACTATCTACTCTATCACTTGAGTATCATTCCTTAGCATCCAACATGATACCTGATATATAACAGACACTCACTGAATATTTGTTGAAAGAATGAACAATTGAAGGAATGAACATTTTATTGATTAAGGAGGTTTGATTTCTTTATCCTCTTGGCATATCATATTAGATTACCCCTCACTTAAAACCCTTTAGTGGATTCCCATTGAAACAAGTCTGTCCAAGCTGCCTCCTGCTTATGTCTGTAATCACTGCTACTAGAGTCAAAATGAATAATCCAGATCAGCACCATAAGTGTAACACAAGGAAGAACAGATTTTATGAGAAAGACATGGCTTCATGGTAAAATGTCTAGGAAATGTTGACTAGGTTTCCTAACAACAGGGCTTCTCAAAGCATTTAATATTCAATTATATATCATGACTTTTTAAAGGGAGAACAGAGTGTGCAGAATTTTCCAGATATAATTTGTTAACTAGACTAATGTTTCAGAGTCAAAAACCCTGATCCAAATTGAAATAGAGAACACCCTGCATTTATCTAGTATCTGATAAATACAAAAGTTTCCATCATTCTTAGTGTAAAGAGAAACAAATTATTTTAACACAATGCAGTCTCATGCTTCTATTTTATAATCATGACATTATTTTCTCTGACACCATAGGAGGATACACAGGTCAGTAATAGTCATTCAACTGCACATATGCTGCATTAGGCATCAGGGTATTTCTTGAAGGTCAACTATTCAATGTGAATGAGAAGTTTGATCCCACTTAATTTGAGAAATTTAGTGAGATGACGGTCTGTTGTGTATCTGATGGAAAGGGAGTGTTGAAAACCAATACCACAAAGCCAGCTGTTAGACTGAATATATTTTCAGTGTCATTTTACATCTGACAATTGCATTTTGATGCACATTGCCTTAACATAAGACAATACTTCATTGCTCCAGGGGTCTTTAAAATGTACACACCTCATTTGGACATTAGCCTCTAAAATCTTCCATCTTGGTGGAGGCTGAGAGAAAACATCAAGTTGAACCCAGAGAGATTTATCCAGTGATAAATGACCTTAAGACATCTGGAAATCCAGTTTGGAACAGAACAATAAGGTATAGATGCTTATCCTAATCTTTCAGAATTGAAGAAAATATAGGCAAACCTATAAACACCAGCTTCAAAGCAACTGAAATTAATCCTTTCTAAAACAAAATTTTTCTTACACATAACAATGTCTCTGAAATTGAGATACGTCTTATAATCCAATAGCGATTTACAATCACTTTTGTGAATTCAAACTGCAAAGCTGTGTTTGTATTAGATTTTGGCTCAAATAATCAGGGGAGGCTTTGTTTTTTTCCCTTCTACTCAGGGCTAATGTTGATAAATGCATTTTCTGGCTATCCTTTTATTCACGGTGGTTTTGTTTGTTTGTTTTTTCATTTACTGATATAGTAAGGATATAGCTCTCATGTGCAACAGTTTTTTATATTATTAGATTCTCTTAGATTATAGACTGTATTAGATGCCTTGTCTTTAACTTTTTTCTTTTGGGGGGTGCACATAAAACAATGGTGCTTTTTCATTGAGGTATTATGGATTCAAGAAATATAATACCAACAAAGCTTAGAGAATTTGCCCCTTTCTCCTCCAGGAAAGAGTAATGCAAAAAGGCAGGATTTCCTTTTGGGATGATAATATCATATTGAAAAGGAAGCAAGGCACTCTCAACTAAGGCTAACTTCATAACTTAAGTTCATAGACCATTGGGAAATCATTCAAGAACACCACTTATGAATGAGTAAGAGAGCCAAGAGAGAGGAAAGAAATATGGGATAAGAAATTTAAACAAACCCAAACCCAGTGAGAATGTCCAATATGCAAATGAGTGTAAAAGAGATCCAGGATCACATTAAATGGTATGAGGTGGAAAATAAAAATAATTATCAAAGATTCTGTTAAGAGTCAGATCACTATTAAGATGCAAAGAGGCCTAGTGCATATAGGACCAATACATACATCTCTTAGGACCTGGTCGTCTTTAGGAATGTGCTGAGTTCTGATGCTTACAGCTAAAAATGACAGTTAACAAAAGAGGGTTTGAAAATTTCCAGAAAGTGATTTAACCTAGCCAATCAATATTATCATGGCAAAACAAAAACAGTCTCCTTTAGGGGAACAATCTTTAAGTAGATAAAGGCTTGTATTTTATTTTTACTAATAATGTTAACATAAAGCAATAACTGTAGCATAAAAGACTAGCTTTTAAGAAGTAACAACAGACTTCCTCTAAGTCAGAATCTAACTTCAGGTTGGTTTCTTCCAGGGACTCACCATGACATTCTGGGATTCAGGCAACCTCCTGCAACCTCCTGACTACTTCCATGTTGAGCTACATTTTCTCATCCATGGGCACCCACTGTCTTAGCATCACCTGAGACTGTGTAAAGGCAGAAACAGCTGAGAAGCAAGTGACCAACTTAATGAGAAGGACAGGAGTGCTTTCAAAATGCGACAAAGTACAATCCTGCCTGCCTCACAGGCTGCATGAGAAGACCTACGAAAGACTTTCTCAGAGACAAGACCCAGCTTTAGGAATATTCAGCCTCAACTGTCTAACTTGAATGTTGATTAGCATCAAAGGTTTCCTCTTCAAGAAAGGCCAGTATGAAAGGGAGTCACTTGGGGAACATCTGGAGAGCAGAAGACAGTATGCAGGGATCGTGCATTTCCTCTTTGAAGTACAATCACCTCTGCAGAGAAGTGGCACATTAGTAAATTTTAGTTTAGCTTTTAGCATACCACTCATCCAACAGGCATCTGTGTCACAGACCCTAAGAAACTGTGTCCCACTTACACCAGGCTGAATAGAGACTGGTTCACTACCCTTCCCACCGTTATTCAGTTCCAGATTCACAGGCTCAGAGCTCCTTGCCTACACACAGTTGAGATGTACAGGTCCAGATGAATCCAATGCAGATGTAATTTGGTCTAGGGATGTCCCAGAAACTAATGGATTTCTTCTGCATTGACTCTCCAATCACCCATTTTTTTTTTTAATATTGCCAAATTCAAATAAAGTACCCTGTTAGAAAGTGGGTCAGTTTCCATTATGTCACTTAAAGTACAAATTTCAAAGTTCTTCCTTTGGAGAAAAAACAAAAACAAAAACAGGTATATTCCACCAGTCATGTTGCTAAATGATCTCATTCCTCAATGGATGATATTTCCATTGAATAAACATGGGAATTTAATTCTATCCTGAATTGCTATGCCCTTCAGGTCAAGATCTGGCTTAGCAACAACCAATACCCATGGTTTTCTTTTTTTTTTATCTCTAGTGGAAAAAAGTAGGATTTAAAGCTACCATTGGTTGAACATATGCCTCACTTTTTAAAACCTAAGTAAATTCAGTCTGGTTTCCTGTGAGTACTGTTTGGAAATGCAGTTTACAAATCTCACTTTTCCATGACATAATACAGGAAGGCTGAAATAATACTCACACACCTGGAAATGGCTTAAGGAGAAAGCAGGGTTGAAAGAGGAGCAAGAGGAAAGTTCATGACAGACCTACCATGAAAAATGCACTATTTACCAAGTTGGTACATCAAACCTTAGACTAAGTGATAAACAGAGCTACTTAAAACTAAGGTTTCCAAAGGTCTTTGTGCATTACTCTCTCCAACAAACGCTGCCTCTGTAACAGTTTATGAAACAACCAAAGTCAACAGACACAGGCCCACATCCTTGCAGCTTATAGATACTTTTCCCACAGCCCTATTTATAACTTAACATAATGGGAAGTTCTCTCTTGGCAAAAGAGCTGATTAAGTGTTCCATTTAACAGTGTAATGCAAAGAATGCTTTCTTTTGCTTCAGACCTGCTGTTCTCATATTGTCTCATGCTGTTGAAAATGGAGATTTAGTAACTATTTTCTAAGTTGGTGTGCCTTTGTGATGAGGGTAATCTGGAGACACAAAATGAATAATTAAATTCATGTTGAATTTCTAATCACTTTCTTTTACTTGCCCCCAAGGCCGTTATTTTAGCCTGTTGTTTTTGCAGCTTGAGAATATGGAATGGACTTTCTGTCGTAAGTTTAAAGCAGAATAGTTTATCACAGATTTCTCTCTCACACACAGAATGATCCCCTTCATTTATATTTCTATTCTTCATCTGCTCTGACATCTATACTGTCAGGGATATTATATCCATTCAACAAATAACATCTGAAGATAAAAAAAAAGAAAAAAAAAGAACTTAAGAGGTATGGGACTAAAAAAGAATGCTGTGATGAGATTTTGTTATTGGAGTCAGTAGTAGTCCAGGCGTATAGTCTTTAAAAGGTTTTTACTCTTTCTACCAATCAACTTGAGGGATTAAAATAATGTAGTCTCAGCTGATTTTGATTGTTCATTTGTCTATCCAATTATTTCACCTTCCTCTTCTTTTAGAAAATTATTTGTTCCAGTTGTACTTCTAAAGCTGAAGCAATCATCAGTTAGAACTAATAAATGAATTCAGCATATTTTTAAGTAATAAAGTTAACAT
Organism: Aepyceros melampus; assembly: GCA_006408695.1. Lineage (NCBI taxonomy): Eukaryota > Metazoa > Chordata > Mammalia > Artiodactyla > Bovidae > Aepyceros > Aepyceros melampus. The sequence continues at coordinate 130,450 of SJXQ01007258.1, forward strand.
GTGAAATCTGTCATGAATGTATATTCATGATGAATTTTCAGAAAGAGAAATTAAGAAAACAGTTCCATTAACAACTGCATTAAAAAAAAATAAAATGCTTGGGAATAAATTTAACCAAAGAGATGAAAAGTCTGTACTCTGAAAACTCTAAGACATTGATGTAAGAAATTTAAGAAAACACAAATAAATGAAAAGATAAACTGTGTTTGTGGAATGAAAGGATTAACACTTTTAAAATATCCACATTACCCAATCTACAGATTCAATGTGATCTCTAACAAACTACCAATGACATTCCTCACACAATTAGTATAAATAATTCTGAAATTTGTATGGTACCATGAAAGACTCTGAATAGCCAATGCAATCTTGAGAAAGAAGAACAAAGATGGATGTATCATGCTCCCCAAAGATGGATGTATCATGGTCCCTAATATCAAACTACATTATAAAGGTATATTAATTTAAAAAGTATGATACTGGCCCAAAAAAAGACACATAGATCAATGGAACAGAATAGAGATCTCAGAAATAAACCCATACATATACTGCCGATAGGGCTTCCCAGGTGGCACTAGTGGTAAAGAACCTGCTTGCCAATGAAGGAGACAAAAGAGACGTGGGTTTGATCGATGGGCTGGAAAGATCCCCTGAGGAGGGCATGTCAATCCATTCCAGTATTCTTCCCTGGGAATCCCATGGAGAGGAACCTGGCAGGCTACAGTCCCTAGGGCACAAAGAGTCAGACTAACTGAAGCAGTTTAGCCCACATACATACATACTGCCAATTAATCTATGACCAAGATGGGAAAAATATAAAATGGGGAAAAGGCAGTCTTTTCAATAAATGATGTTGGGAAAACTGGATAGTTACATGTAAAAGAATGAAAGTAGAACATTATCTTATATCATATGCAAAAGTAAACTCAAAACAGATTAAAGACTTGAATGTAGGACCTGAAACCATAAAACTGCTGGAAGAAAACATATGCAGTATTATCATAAACATCATCATTAGTGATATTTTTCTGGGTTTAACACCAGAGACAACAACAACAAATCAAAAATGAACAAATGAGGCTACATTAAATTAAAAATTTACTGCACAGCAGGAAAAATCAGCAATAAAATTAAAAGTCAACCTAAAACTTTTGCAGAAAAGTTGTTTTTTGTTTTTTAATTTATTTTATTTTTAATATAAATTTATTTATTTTAATTGGAAGTTAATTACTTTACAATAAAACAACTTACTACGCTGTTCTCTTTTTTTCCAGTCCTGCAAATCTGGGTTAATGCCACCTCACAAACAACATGCTACTAACAGAAACAAGTTGATGGCATGAAATATTTTCACACGCATTACATTATTTCAGTCCTCACAACAACACTTTAAGATCATGAAACTGGTATGACTATATTTGTTGTTGATAAATGGAGACTCAGATAATTTAGGGTGACTTCTCCAAAGTAAGCTAGGAAGTAGCTGACTTAGGACTTGACCTCAAAATCATTTGAGTCATTAGTCAATGACTTTTCTGCTGAACTATATCCCAGTTCCAATTACAGGTTCTTTTCAAGAACTAAAGAAAATCAGTTTTAAGACAGAAATGTACTTCTAGACATTGATTTTGGAAGAGGCTTGAGGTATTAAGCATGTGGATAATGCCTGTGCTTTATAAATATGAGGGCCAGAGAAGCCCATATTTCAAGTATCAATATCTGACTTTTTAATATGGTTGTCTTGCAGAAAATTTCAAACATTCCCATTCAAGTCGACCAAGGATGACTTTTCTTTCTGGAAATTTGAGTGAAATCCTGTTAGTATTCAAGTTTAGGAAGGAATTAAAATATTTCTAAGAAAACTCTTCTGGTTTTATTAAAGCAAAGGAAACCTGGAGTTTAAAACTAGTAAAACTAGTATGATGAAAGGTTTCAGTGGCTGGTTCCAGCACACACACGATGGAGTATTTTTATTTGTCTTGTAAGGGTACCTTGATTAAGGTTTCATGAACATAACAGTGATATGTGAAAGAAAGAAATATCTTGTTAGAGGTGCCCCCAATTAACCATTTTGTTCATCTAAGTGTAAAGATAATGTTAACATTGAATTATGCAAAAATAATTTCTGTTGCTGCTGCTGCTGCTGCTGCTAAGTCACTTCAGTCGTGTCCGACTCTGTGCGACCCCATAGATGGCAGCCCACTAAGCTCCTCTGTCCCTGGGATTCTCCAGGCAAGAATACTGGAGTGGGTTGCCATTTCCTTCTCCAATGCATTAATTTCTGTTAGGGCGTTAGAAAACCACACTCAGAATCTGTTAGGAAAAAATAGATTCCACTCTGCACATCTTGCTTAGTACTAACAACTTCAGTGAGAGATTCTAGAATAAATGAATACAATATAATCTATAATATTTAGCAAACTACAGTAATGAGAATATAATTTACAGTAAAATTTTTGTATATAGTAATTTTGAAGAACTATATTGAAAAGATTTTTTAATTCTGAAAGATCAAAGAAAACAGATTTTAAAATATCAGCGTTTTGATAGAGAAAAGTTTTGAAAAAGTAAATATAAATGGCAAAAGTACCCATCATATTTCAGATCCAACAAAATAAACGAGATCCTCACCAACAGGGCAGGCTATTACCATGATTAATTAGAAATGGTGTGGATCCACAGGAGATTCAGCTTTTTTTTATGCCGGCCAGCAAGAAGGGCTTGTGTAGATGACTCATCTTACAGCCAAAGCAATCATTTTCACTGGATGACCCCAAGTCTAGCCTATAGTTAACAACTATAAACAAATTAACACCCCCAGTTATCTCAGCATACATTATGAAGCCCTGTTTATCTTGGAGAGCTCCCTTGGACAGGCTTCCTTCCATTAGTAAAAGTTAGAGCTCTGTGTGTATTTCACTGTGAATCTTTCAAGGTCTTTTTTCTATGTTTATCTGTGTGTTTAGGTGAACTCCAAGTTGCTTCCTGAGGAAACATTGGTCCTAAACACAGATATCTTGGTTTTTCTTCCACAGAGAAGAGGGAAAGGCTTCCCCTTAGATGTTCTGGTTGGGAATTTGTCAACACTTCCGAGAGGATGTTGGCCAGACCCTGTGGAGATGATTGTTACAGCCTGTGGTTCCGCACTGTCACTAACAGGCAGAACAGCCTGCGCTCCAGATGCTGGCCACGGGGTGAAGACTCTCATGCTGACTGGCCCGGCAGTACCAAAGAAAAGGCCGATTAAGAGAAAGAAAGTTTAGGCTGCCTGAAGGATAGTCCAACAAATTGAGACCTAGAGACTGGTCATACAGAGTGAAGTGGTCAGAAAGAGAAAAACAAATATCGTATGATATCACTTATATAGGGCTTCCCTGGTGGCTCAGTTGGTAAAGAATCCACCTGCAAGGCAGGAGACCTGGGCTTGATCCCTGGGTTGGGAAGATCCCCTAGAGAAGGGGATGGCTACCCACTCGAGTATTCTGGCCTAGTGAATTCCATGGATTATAGCCCATGCGGTCACAAAGAGTCAGACACGACTGAGCAACTTCTTCACTTCACTTCATATGTGGAATCTAGAAAAATGGTACAGATAAACTTAGTTGCAATGCAGAAATAGACAGACGTAGAGGACAAATGTATGGATACTAAACGGACGGAAGGAATTGGGAGATAGAACTGACATACACACACACACACACACACACACACACACACACACACACACACACAAGAACCTGGGCTTCCCAGGTGGCTCAGTGGTAAAGAATCTGTCTGCTAATACAGGAGACACAAAAGAGTGGGTTTGATCCCAGGATCAAGAAGATCCTCTGGAGAAGGAAATGGCAACTCACTCCATTATTCTTACCTGGAATATCCCAGGCGCAGAGGAGCCTTGTGGGCTATAGTCCATGGAGTCACAAAAGAGTCAGCCATGACTGAACAACTAAACAACAAAAACAATAACACAGGTAACTTTATGAAGATACTTTCTACCCCCAAAATGCCTGTGAACCTCATAGGAGAATTTTATGTACTAGTTATAGAGATAATTGTGCCCAACATTTCAGGGGTTCCTGTCTACCTAGAAAAAGAAATCACTTTCTAGTCTCTGTGCCAGAATTAGTATGTATCCCTGAGTGGTTTTCTTTAATGTTATGGACACTATGAATTCTATATGATACCCCCTCCAAACCTCTCCTCATTCGCTGCTAAGAAGTCTAGAGCTGCATTTGTTTCCAGCCTCTAATACACATTTAGGACATCAAGGCAGATATTTTGCTAAATTCTGGTTTAAATATTTCAATTTTGAACCAACTCAAACTTTCAGTTCCATTCAGTTGCTCAGTCGTGTCTGACTTTTGTGACCCCATGAATCGCAGCATGCCAGGCCTTCCTGTCCATCACCAACTCCCAGAATTCACGCAGACTCACGTGTGGACGACTGAGGATGAGATGGCTGGATGGCATCATGGACTCAATGGATGTGAGTCTGAGTGAACTCCGGGAGGTGGTGACTGACAGGGAGGCCCGGCGTGCTGCAATTCATGGGGTCGCAAAGAGTCGGACACGACTGAGCAACTGAAATGAACTGAACTGAACTAAGGCTGCAATCCACACACTGCCAGGGGCTGCAGGCTCTCATCTGCAGGTTTGGCTGAGGGAGGTCAGCTTCCCGGCTCACTGGAATGGGTGTGGATGAGATTAGCACCTTGAGGGTTGTTGGACTCAGGGCCTCACCCCCGTGGATGCTGGCCTGAGGACTGTATCTTTCAATCCCTCATCACGTAGACCTTGCATAGGGCAGCCCACAATGTGGCAGTTTCCATCAGAGCAAGGAGGTGAGCGGGCCAGACAAGGCGAGGAAGATAGAAGTCAGAGATAAAAGCCAGATTCTTGCCACTGGCTCTCGGAAGCAATATCCCATCACTTTTGCCATAGTCTAGCCATCAGAAGGAAGTGACTGGGTCCAGTCCACATGCTGGGGGGGGACTCTACAAGGGAATGGATACCAGGAGGAAGGTTCACTGAGCACCATCTGACAAGCTGCCACCTTCCTTGGGTGAGACACCCAGGGCCTGTCCATCCCCTGCTGGGAACAGTCTTCCTGGATGCTCTCTCTCTGCAAATCTTCTTCTGGCTCTGGGAGGTAACCATGGTGATGGTGCCCGTGTCCCTTGTGGCGGCCTCCTGGAGGGAAGATGCTCCTCTCCGTGGTTGTGGGTGGCCTGGACCCTGTCCCAAATCCAGCTGGGACCCTGAGTCCCTGATCTTTGCCTCTCCATCCTCCCGTGATGGAGTGTCTTGTGGGGAACACTCCTCCGGATAGTATGTGATATGGGGTGCCCTGGAGTCGGGGTGGGAACCACCCCTCCCCAAGTTCTACATTTAGCTGACAAGTCCTGGTGGCACCTTTCCCCAGGGCCAGAGCTGGCCCTTTTCAGCCCCAGCACAGCAGGCGTCCCCTGATTTTCCCAAGCAGGTTGACTCTGGACCACGGTCACTTGGTGGGCAGGACAGGGACCGTGACCTGAGTGTCCTTCCCATCTCCCAAGACAGAGGAGGTCAGAGCACACGTGACAGGCACCATGTGGGAAGGAAAGAGCACAGAATTGGGTCGGGGCTGTGGCTCGGCCTCCAGCCCACCTGCAGACCTCAGCGCCCTCCCCGCGGGGACTGAACAGAGGGCCTCGGGTGGCCGCCTGGCTGGTGATGTGCTTTCTGTTATTGCAAATATGAGGGGGAAATGGTTAGGATTTCAGTGGAGAATCAGAGACAGAAGGAAATAAGGCAGAGAGACAGAAGTGGATGGAGAGATGGACGGAGAGAGACAGACGCGGAGCGGGGCAGAGAGGGAGGGACGGCAGCAGAGGAGACTCAGGGGCCAGGAGGCCAACGCTGATGGGCTGCAATGGGGTGAATAGCGGTGTCGGCTGCAGCACTGGGGAGACCTTCCTTCCTGCGCCCCGCATCTCCCAGGGGAAACTGAAAAACCTCATCCTGAGGAGCTGACATCTGCAGCCATCAGCCCGGCCCCGGTGGTGGGGGTGGGGGCGCTCAGGGACCTCAGCAGCCACTCAGGAGAAGATCAGACCAGATCTTGACCTGGGCAAGTCAGTCACCTCCTCCCTCTGATAGGATTGGCAGATCAGCAAATAAGAATCTGACCTCCAGACAAACCACAGATAGGGCTTTAGTGTTGGTATGTCCCCAGTATGGCATGGGACATACACTAAAAAAATCATTCATGATTTATTTGATATTCAAATTTAACTGTGAGTCCTGGATTTGATTTGGTGGCCCGACTCTCTGAGGGGTGGCCAGTGCCTTTGTATGGCTGTCTACCTCTTGTCCTCCGGGCCCTGGCTCAAAGGACTCCCCTCCAGAGAGGTCTCCCCTGGTGGAAGGACCTTCTCCCCTCCCCTCAGTCGTCCTCGGTCAGAGCACCTGGTCCAGAGCAGTCCTGGCACTTTCAGGTTCTGAACAACCCCACTTGTGTGTCTGTTTGCTGTTTATTTCCTATCTCCCCATCTGAGACAGCCGGCTCCTAAACTCGGAAACCCGTCAACACTGTGTCCCCAGCAACTGTCACCTAGTGCATAGTAGGTGTTCAGCAAACATCTTCTGAAATGTGCAAGGGCAGAGCTGCTGTGAAGGGGAGTGAGAAAGAGTCGTGGGGGACGTGGGGACACTGTGCATACCCCACCCCTCCCCCACTGGTGACCCGTCCACTCTCCCGTGAGTCTCCGAGCGGCCCCGAGGGACAGAGCCGTGGGGGCCCAGCCCAAACCCGGGGGCCTGCAGGTCTGCACCAGCCCAGGGGGCCCCCTGGCGGCCCCTCCCCACAGGACCAGTCTCCTATCCACTGATTCCCAGAGCAACCCTGTTACCATGACAACGGCAATCCCAGGTCACAGCGCAGGAAACTGGAGGACGCCTCCCTCCTGGAACGCTACCTCCAGTCAGAATCTAATTTTCATTACAGCCATAATAGCGGTTTTGCATAATCGTCCATATATTAATACCTAACATGCCAGTGTTTATTTGGTTAAAATTCATGAATTCAGGTCTAAATAAAAAGTGCTGATGGGTGAAGTTTTTCATTCTCTTAAAATGTTCTCTTTTTTTTTTTTCTCAGTCTCTCTCCTTGGCAGCAACTTGCCTTTAATCCCATTATTAACGCGTAAGGGAGAGCAAAACAAAGCACAGCTCTGCTCTCTCGGGCCCGCAGTGGCCTCGGCTCGGAGAGGGATGCTGCTCCCCAGCTGCGGCAGGGGCGGGCAGGCCACGGCCACCACTGGCACCGCCTCCTTGTGTGACCTGGCCTCTCTGGGCCTCAGTTTCCTCGGGGAGAGAAAAGAGGGAGGGGGTTAGCTGGGCACTAGGCTCTGGGCTGGGCGGAGGGACCATAGTTGCCATTGTTGGACTGATGTGGTGTGATGGGGACTCAGGAGACAGACAAGGCCACAGGGATAAAGAGTTGGTGTGGAGGGAGGAGTGGAAGTGGAGAGCAAAGCCATGGGCAGCCGGGAAGCCTTCCTGGAGGAAGTGACATTCAGGTAAGCTGAAGTGGTAAGCGAGAGCCAGGGGAAGGGGAGAAAGGGAACAAGGGATGCTAGGTGGGGGAGGGCCTGTTCTTACAGGACAAGGGGGAAGAGGCATGGGGTCGGCAGCACACGGGTGGTCTGCAGCGTGACAGAGGCAGTGAGGCTTGGAAAGGAGGCAGACACAGCCTGGGGGCTGGGAGGGAGGAGAGAGTTCCAGGAGGAGGGAGTCACCTCCAAACGGCCCTGCAAGGTGAGCCGAGGGGCCAGGGAATGTGCCTGGGGGGTCAGCAGGGAGGGTTGGAAGGTGGTGAGAAGGAGCCGGCTGGGGGAGCAGAAGGCAAGCAAGGGTGAGGTGGGTGGTCAGGCCGGCGGGGCGGGGGGCGGGCCCTGGTCGGGGAGGAGAGGGGTCGGGGGCCGGG
>SJXQ01007258.1:138548-159344 GCA_006408695.1 Aepyceros melampus
GCCGGCGGGGCGGGGGGGAGGCCCTGGTCGGGGAGGAGAGGAGTCTGGGACCCAGGCTTCCAGAGAGGGATGGGTGTTGGGGGTCAGGCGTCTAGAGGTTTTGAACAGGTGGAGTCTGAAGTGCCCTGTGGAAGAGTCCAGCAGGCCTGCCTCTAGGGGCTGGGAGAGGAAGGGCTGGAGCAGGGCGTCTCCCCAGGGAGTCAGGGCTTGCTGGACGGTTCGGCCCTGAGAGCCAAGGCTGGGCAACTGGACCAAGTCTCACGGGTGATGAGCGAGGCTCAGGCTGGGGCCTGGACCTACGCTGGCGCTCAGAGTCCTGCCTGCTCTGGGGAAGGCCTGCCCTCCCTCAGTTTTCTTTTCTGAAAATGGGGGTCAGACCTCTTCCCAGCTGGAGGCAGGCCGTCCAGGAGTGGGGGGCGAGCCCCCCTGCACCAATGCTTGTGCAGCAGCCCTCACCAGCCGTGCCGCTCCCCTGCCCCCACTGCCTCATGAGGCAGACGCCCAGGCCTCGAAAGGGCTCCTGGTGAGATCCCCTCCGCCTCCCCCTCCTCAAGCAGAGAAAACCTAGTGCTCTGAGCAGCAAAGCCTGCAGCTAGAAGCGTCCATATGGGCGCCATGCAGAGAGACCTGGAAGGCTGCAGTGACGTCTCTGTCCACAACACCACCACCCCACCCAGAGCCCCCAGGGGCCACCAGAAGGGGTCTCAGAGCAGATGGGAAAGCAGCGGTGGGCCAACAGGGGGGTCACGTAGGGTCGGGGTTCCAGGCCTGTCTGTGGGGTGGCCCCAGGTCTCCCTGTTCTCTGCCGTTCTCTAAAGTGGACACTGGAGGTCACCCGCGTCGTCCCCATGTCCCTCTCCTGTCCAGGCCAAGGCCCTAGCTGGCCCTCAAGTGTAGAGAGCGCACGCCAAGGGGGCTGGTGGACTAGAAAGGCTGGCGGGGGTCAGGCAGGCCCGCTGGCCGCTGGCCTGGCTGTTCCACTCCCCCAGCTTGTAGACGCCCAGGTGCTCAGTCTCTGGACCTCTCTGGGTCCCTGGTCTGATCTGAGGGGCAGTGATGAGAGCACCCTTCCTAGGAATGAAGCCGCACGCAGCTTAGCCGGAGGAGAGGCAGCCCAGGTTTCTCTGCATGTCCAGCCTTTAGCCCCTCCCTCCAACAGCACGCAGTGGTTCTCCTTGACAGGTTCTCCCTTTCTTGCTCTCAAACCATGATGCCAGTGGGTCATCCCCATCCCTGGATCCCAGACTTCAGACCTGGCCAATCAGAGCATGGCACATACCCCAGTCAACCTATGAGAGTCCATGAACTTTGCCAGACTGTCAGGGAGAGACGTAATCCTTCATCTGGGGGTGGGCAGATGGGCCCCAAGCCTGGGCTTCTGATGGCCACTCAGAGAGGAGGGAGGTAAACTCAGAAGGAAGCAGAGGCAAGAGGTAGAGAGAGACTTCGTCCTAGCAACATAGTTGGAGCCCTTGATCCAACCGCACCTGCAGCTGACCCTGCCTCTGGACTTTTTAGCTACTTGAGCCACTAAGTTACTTTCATCTAATTTCTCTCTTTTCTCCTGCCTTCCTTTCCTCTCTTCCAGCTTTTTCTTTCAATCTCTTTTGAGTTGGATTTTTGTCCTTTGTGAACTGTGGTGTTGGAGAAGACTCTTGAGAGTCCCTTGGACTGCAAGGAGATACAACCAGTCCATCCTAAAGGAGATCAGTCCTGAATATTCATTGGAAGGACTGATGCTGAAGCTGAAACTCCAATACTTTGGCCACCTGATGCAAAGAACTGACTCACTGGAAAAGACCCTGATGCTGGGAAAGATTGAAGGCAGGAGGAGAAGGGGACAACAGAGGATGAGATAGTTGGATGGCATCACTGACTCAATGGACGTGAGTTTGAGTAAACTCCAGGAGTTGGTGATGGACAGGGAGGCCTGGCGTGCGGCAGTCCATGGGGTCACAAAGAGTCAGACACTACTGAATGACTGAACTGAACTGAACCAAGAGTCCTGAAAATACCCACAGAATGACTTTAGGTAACAGTGCCAGGTAAGTAGATGACTTCTCTCTTGTTACTCTCTCACCCAGGTCCAGCATCTTCACTACAAAGCCAGGTTCCGCTTCCTCCCCAGCCCAGCAGCCCTCAACCCACACCCAAGCCAGGAGAGGACCCTTCCGTGGGTGCTCTAGGTCCCAGACACCCCAGGCCCTGCAGCCTGGGCATGATAAACACATCACCACCACCACGCCCACCCACCCCCACACCGGGAACCTCCCTAGTTCAACACCCATGCCATTAGGGAAAGAACAGCCCAGACACACAGAAAAATTCTGAAATAGGCTTCGGGTTTTATTCAAAACAACACTGGTGGCGGCTGCCACTTGGTTTCTCTACCCCAGGCCGTCTGGGCCAGTAGGTACCAGCGCCATCAGCAACTAGGAGGGAAGTTTATTCACACCATAGAAACTGTGCAGCGACTGGGAGTGCGATAGTCACAGCAGCAGGGCTGGGTGGAGGGCTTCCAGGAGGAGGTGGCCTCTGTCTCCTCCTCAAACCCTGGCTCAGCCCAGGCTCCGCCAGGAACACTGATTATTGCACAAAGACAAAAAGAGTATGTGTATCTGGGCTAAACAGCGGTTTCTAAGACCCCAAGCCCTTACACAGCGCAGCAAAGGGGGCCAGAGGTGGCCCTGGAAACAGAAAGCTCCAGTGGGAAGAATTGGGGGGTGGGGAGACAGGCAGACAGGCTGATACTGTGCACATTTGGTCCACTTTTAGGGGGCTGCCTGGTGCAGGAGAAGGCCTGGCAGGAGACAGGAAAAGGGTTTGGCCAGGGCAGGCCATGTCCCATGTCCCATCTGGTCTTGGGTCCCTTTGTATAGGTGTTGAGGTGCCTGCCAGCCACCATCCTGCAGAGATCTGCAAACACACATACTTTACTAACAAAGGTCCATATAGTCAAAGTTATGGTTTTTCCAGTAATTATGTATGGATGTGAGAGTTGGACCATAAAGAAAGCTGAGCACTGAACAATGGATGCTTTTAAACTGTGGTGTTGGAGAAGACTCTTGAGAGTCCCTTGGACTGCAAGGAGATACAACCAGTCCATCCTAAAGGAGATCAGTCCTGAATATTCATTGGAAGGACTGATGCTGAAGCTGAAACTCCAATACTTTGGCCACCTGATGCAAAGAACTGACTCATTGGAAAAGACCCTGATGCTGGGAAAGATTGAAGGCAGGAGGAGAAGGGGACAACAGAGGATGAAATAGTTGGATGGCATCACTGACTCAATGGACGTGAGTTTGAGTAAACTCCAGGAGTTGGTGATGGACAGGGAGGCCTGGCGTGCGGCAGTCCATGGGGTCACAAAGAGTCAGACACTACTGAATGACTGAACTGAACTGAACCAAGAGTCCTGAAAATACCCACAGAATGACTTTAGGTAACAGTGCCAGGTAAGTAGATGACTTCTCTCTTGTTACTCTCTCACCCAGGTCCAGCATCTTCACTACAAAGCCAGGTTCCGCTTCCTCCCCAGCCCAGCAGCCCTCAACCCACACCCAAGCCAGGAGAGGACCCTTCCGTGGGTGTCTCTAGGTCCCAGACACCCCAGGCCCTGCAGCCTGGGCATGATAAACACATCACCACCACCACGCCCACCCACCCCCACACCAGGAACCTCCCTAGTTCAACACCCATGCCATTAGGGAAAGAACAGCCCAGACACACAGAAAAATTCTGAAATAGGCTTCGGGTTTTATTCAAAACAACACTGGTGGCGGCTGCCACTTGGTTTCTCTACCCCAGGCCGTCTGGGCCAGTAGGTACCAGCGCCATCAGCAACTAGGAGGGAAGTTTATTCACACCATAGAAACTGTGCAGCGACTGGGAGTGCGATAGTCACAGCAGCAGGGCTGGGTGGAGGGCTTCCAGGAGGAGGTGGCCTCTGTCTCCTCCTCAAACCCTGGCTCAGCCCAGGCTCCGCCAGGAACACTGATTATTGCACAAAGACAAAAAGAGTATGTGTATCTGGGCTAAACAGCGGTTTCTAAGACCCCAAGCCCTTACACAGCGCAGCAAAGGGGGCCAGAGGTGGCCCTGGAAACAGAAAGCTCCAGTGGGAAGAATTGGGGGGTGGGGAGACAGGCAGACAGGCTGATACTGTGCACATTTGGTCCACTTTTAGGGGGCTGCCTGGTGCAGGAGAAGGCCTGGCAGGAGACAGGAAAAGGGTTTGGCCAGGGCAGGCCATGTCCCATGTCCCATCTGGTCTTGGGTCCCTTTGTATAGGTGTTGAGCTGCCTGCCAGCCACCATCCTGCAGAGATCTGCAAACACACAGCTTGGGGTGTCCAGCACCAGGGTCCCCACTCTCCTCAGGGCCAGGCCACGTGGGTGAGGGTAGGTTTGTGCTTTTGTGATAGACAGGCCGCAGGATCGGAGAGGGCAAAGGGGCTAATCAGCCAACCCTTAGCCATTTGGGCTTCTCCTGGCCTGCCCACCACAGCTTCCCTGGTCCCCTATCACCTGTAACTCCCAGGAACAGGACCCACTGCCTGGGTTCAGCATTTGAGGCCCTCCAGGAACAAGCCCATCTCTCACGACTCCCTCGGGCAAAGCTTCTATCTCCGTGTTCAGCTCTGAGACACATTCTGCTCTGACCAGACCTTCCACCATCACTCAGGTGACGGCTGGATCACTCTCCCTACTTGTCTGCTTGTTCTGAGGTCACACAGATCCCAGTAAAAGGATGGCTTTATGTCAGACACACCCAAGATGTGTTCCATGCCCAGCCACTGATAACCTGGTGACACCAGGAAAGCCAGTTCCCTGGTGTGTGCATGGAGCAGCAGTGCACGTGGCTCAGGGCTGCCCGAAGACACCTGAGCCCAGAAAACGGAGTTGCTGACCGGAGTCAGACGCCACCCCCTTGAATCCCACCCACCCTCCACACGAGCCTCCCAAGCCCCACTGGCCATCTTCCAGCCTCTGGCACACACATCCCTCCAGGAACATGCTACCAGGCACAGCTACTGTGTCTGCAGCCTCCCCTCCACTTCGATTGCTGGGGCCGGCATGGCTCATGGAGGGAGGGTGAGGCAGAGCCTGGCAGGCTACCCGCGCTCTCTTCTTCCCCAGATGAGCAAGCACCCCCGTGATGAAACCATCAGCATGGCCAGGAGGCCAGGGCAAGGCTCTGGAGCAAGCAGCTCAGGACTAGGGCCCAGCCTCCGCCTCCAGCCAATGGGCCCCTGGGGGGCAGGAGGGGACAGGACCTCAGGCCCAGCCAACGCCTCCCCGGAGGCTGCCACCCGGGAGAGTGCAGAGCGTGTGGGCACTGCCTTGTGGCCTCACAGTGACCCCTCAAAGAGGACTGCTCACCATCACACTTTCAGGTGAGGAGAGGGAGGCTCCAGAGGCTCAGGGGCAAGTCCAGGACTGACCACCAAGATGGCCCAACTCCCCCCACTGCCAGCAGAGGCCGGCAGCCCTGCTGTGACTTTCCGAATCCACCTGCTTTGAAACACAGGGTCCCTGTTTCACATTTCAAGTACTCAGGGGCTGGCCACCCACAGCGCCCCAGCCTCTTTGCCTCCCGGGCTCTGAGGGTCCTGGGGTGGCCCCTTCACCCCCTGGGGTGGACCTTGGTTCCTCAGGTGTGAAGTGGACCAAACAACACTTCCCCCTACCAGCTCTTGGGGAAAGGCTTTGCAGGCCATGTTACCGCCTCTGTTTATACGATGCCCAGACCCCAGGGGTCCCTCTGCCACCCAGAAGACCCAGGGCCTGTCAAGAAGACCTTTCTCCCGAACCCGTCTGCCCAGCCCAAAGCCAAACACTGTAAGGTCAGGTTTTGGGAACTAGGTCAAGGGCCCCTCAGCGGGGCCAGCCGAAGCCTGAGAGGCTCTCATCCCGTCAGTGGGCCTGGTTATTGCTGAAGGCGGTGAGTCCCCAGCTTTCGGCCTTTCCCACCTCACAGCCTGTGTGCATCTGCAGATCACTGCGTCACCATGACCCAGCCTTCTTCCTCAAAATGACTTCAAGTCCATTCACCGCTCAAAACCCAGCCTTGATCTGAGCACTATGTCTGTGACATCATGGGTCCAATGTACTGGGTTTTTTTCTAATAAGTACTGAAATAAATGCACAACTATTCAAATAAATACCCGTCTGGGAACCCATTTGAGAAGTATTGCAGCTTTGGGAAAGCTGGGAAGGGGAATAAAACAGAAACTCAGAGGCAGGCAGCAGGGAGAGGAGATGTGGGGGTGTGGGTCTCCAGGTGCCAGGCGGGCGTGGGAAGGTGCAGGGGCCAAGGCTGATCCCAGGGCCCAGGCAGGTACCCCCACCCCTACTTAGGGTCCTGTCAGATCTATTTTACCCTGAACTCCATGGAGGATGGGGGGCAGGGAGCAGAGTCAGTCAGGGGACAGGGAGTGGAGGGGTGTGTACAACCTCCAGCAATGGCCGTGGCTTAGGGTCCACCCCAAGATGGGGGTAAAAGGCCACTGATTGTCAGAACCCAGGAGCCCTGGGGGGCAGCCCGACCAGCACAGACCAGGAGGGTTCCCTTGACCTCCAATCACCTCATCTGCTAATTCCTCCACCGTCCCTCTCCTTCCTGCAGCCCTGCCGCTCTCAGCTCAGGCTCCCCCACCCTGCTCAGTCGTGAGCCACCTTCCACCCCCACCCCTGTGCTAAAAGTAATACCAGGACTCACCCCTGGTTTTTCTAAAGAAAGACATCTAACTGGTTGACTAAGAGAGTCTGTGTGCTCTGGGGCATCTATGAAGGACTGTCGCAACAATCAGGAGCCCTGGGGGGCAGCCCGACCAGCACAGACCAGGAGGGTTCCCTTGACCTCCAATCACCTCATCTGCTAATTCCTCCACCGTCCCTCTCCTTCCTGCAGCCCTGCCGCTCTCAGCTCAGGCTCCCCCACCCTGCTCAGTCGTGGAGCCACCTTCCACCCCCACCCCTGTGCTAAAAGTAATACCAGGACTCACCCCTGGTTTTTCTAAAGAAAGACATCTAACTGGTTGACTAAGAGAGTCTGTGTGCTCTGGGGCATCTATGAAGGACTGTCGCAACAATTAGACGGTCAGGAACAAGACAGACACCCCAACATGTAGAGGGGTGGGATCTTAGCAGCGTTTCTTCTTTAGAGGAAAAAAAATGCACCCTGAATTCCACCTCTTCTTCTGGGCCTGTCTCCCCGGCCACTCTGGGGACCCTCAGAGGCCTGAGAGCCCTCTCCAAGCCACTCCCAACCCGGGAGGGAGACACCAGAAATTCCAGCCGCCAGTGCCCTTGGAGTGGGCCCGCACCAGCTATGCTCAACTTTAGCACTTTCTGGAAATCATAAGCTCTCGGTAGAAAAAATAAATATATATGTCTGTCTTTCTCTATGTATATGCATATGTATACACGGATACGCACGGGCAGGACCACAGCTGGGCCCTTCAGAGCTTCGGCCACCAGGGGGGTGTGGGGGGCCTGCTCCTCCCGCCCCGACGGCGGCCCCCCGGCGCGGCGCCCAGGTCCAGGTGGTGGACTGGACGAAGTATTGCTGTCTGCCCCTGGCTCCTGAGGTAAAGAAAGGTGAATCGGGGCGGGCGGGCGGCGGCCCTCATCTCCTCCCCTGGCTCGAGGCGTCCCCGGACGGCGGCTCCCCCGGCGGCGGCGGGGGCTGCGGCTCGGGGGCCTCGGGGGCCCGGCGGGCGGCCGGCTCTGCCGGGCGNAATATATATTTTATATACACATTACATATGTGAAGTCACTCAGTCATGTCTGACTCTTTATGACCCCATGGACTGTAGCCCACCAGGCTCCTCTGTCCATGGGATTTTCCAAGCAAGAATACTGGAATGGGTTGCCATTTCCTTCTCCAGGGGATCTTCCCGACCGAGGGATTTAACCTGGGTCTTCCACACTGCAGGCAGACTCTTTACCATCTAAGCCACCATACATTAAAGCTCTTTTGGAATGATGCAAACTGCACATGACTGTAAGATCAGAGCTACTGCTGTAAACAAGCAATTTGTATCTCTCTGCAGGAGTCTTTGGGTTTCCCAGGTGGCACTAGTGGTGGTAGAGAACCCGTGGGCCAATGCAGAAGAAAAAAGAGATGTGGGTTCCGTTCTTTTTAAATTTAGTAAATTTAAAATTTAGTGTTCAAAATTTAATACATGGATAAGAATGTATAATTTGTAATATATATTTTTTCTACAATGGTCTTGTCAAATTTTATTCCTAGGCACTGCAATGTATACCTTCAAGTCTCTGAATCTAGGATACTGGTAGAGATGTAAGAATCCCAAGATCCCTAAGAACTACATGTAATTGGCTGAACCAAGTCTGTGTGAAATAATCTCAGCAATTAGAATGTAGGAGAGCTATTTTTGTAGGATAGAAAGGAAACTAGATGAGCAGCTTCCTTACATTCCTCAGTACACACTGAACACCTTGGTTTAGTTCTAGAAATATTCTTGATGCAAAATTCTAATTTAGTGACTGGATTGAAATTGGACTATGTAAATTAACCAATTTACATTTCTAAAAGATACATAGAAAGCAATTCTTGGAATAATTTATTGACACAGCCAATAATAGCCCACAAGAGGCCTTTATACTCCAGTAATTAAGCAAAGAATTTAAAATTCTGTTTTGTTTTCTCAAAAAAAAGAGAGAGAAGTAGAAGTACAAATGACTGGGATAAAACTAAATCTAAGTTATTTGTATTACTTGGGGAAAATGTATAAATATTAATTTTTAAACTTATTGAAATTAAATATATGTTAAAAGTTAATGTTATTCAACAAAAAACTGAAATAAAACATTTAACTTCCAAATAGGTATAGTAGAAAAAGAATAGTGAAAATACAGAAAAAGTTCAGAATACCCTTTACTTCAACATAAAATGTCACAATGTGAAGAAGAAATGTTGAACTGGATCATATTATGAGCTAAACATCTAAGAAATAAAAGCAATTTCACATACAGTTAGCAAAAATACTGAAAGAGCACAGGTAAACATATATAAAGAGAAATATAAAAGGAAAAGAGAAGTTCCTTATTAAATAAATAAAATCTAAAGAACCTCTGAAGAAAGACAAATATTCTAATATTTTGTCTGGGGAAATCTGATGGCAAATTTGAGGAAGGCACACCGTCGGGATGGAGAAATAATTCTGAACCCTAGTGTCTCAGCATCTTTAATTTGATACAGTCCCCAATTATGCCTGGCTCCAATAATTACCTCACCACTAACCAGCATGGTTTAAAAATCATGAATCTTAGAGAGCTGAAAAGCTGAACCATGTTAAATGCAAGGTTCAGCAATTTGTTATTTTGTTGCCGTGATTTTGCTATGGTAGAATTGGTGATTGCCTTTCATGAACCAACAGTGTATTTACACCTTTGCGTAAAATAATATTTTAATTAAATAAATAAAATCTAAAGAACCTCTGAAGAAAGACAAATATTCTAATATTTTGTCTGGGGAAATCTGATGGCAAATTTGAGGAAGGCACACCGTCGGGATGGAGAAATAATTCTGAACCCTAGTGTCTCAGCATCTTTAATTTGATACAGTCCCCAATTATGCCTGGCTCCAATAATTACCTCACCACTAACCAGCATGGTTTAAAAATCATGAATCTTAGAGAGCTGAAAAGCTGAACCATGTTAAATGCAAGGTTCAGCAATTTGTTATTTTGTTGCCGTGATTTTGCTATGGTAGAATTGGTGATTGCCTTTCATGAACCAACAGTGTATTTACACCTTTGCGTAAAATAATATTTTCCAGCAGTCTTTAGCAAACAACAATTTTAGACAATTTTAGTGAATCCTAAAAGAAAACTATTCCTACAACAATGAG
This sequence comes from Aepyceros melampus, assembly GCA_006408695.1. Taxonomy (NCBI): domain Eukaryota; kingdom Metazoa; phylum Chordata; class Mammalia; order Artiodactyla; family Bovidae; genus Aepyceros; species Aepyceros melampus. The sequence goes on from SJXQ01007258.1 coordinate 148,428, forward strand.
GGAAGCAGAACTAAAATAATAATAGTTTGCTGAGTCAAAAAAAAATAGTTAAGCACAGATATCATGAATGAATGGTTTTTGGATACTGGTTTTATTATACATTCTTTGACTTCACTGGCATTTATGTGCTGCCATAAAATTATTATTATCATTTTAGTGGGAAATAGAGAGGATGCAGGTGGGGAGAAAGCTACTTGAGAAACAAGAGTGAATAAATGATATTCTCACATCATTTAAAACAAATCCTGCCACCAATTGCCTATAACTCCCTTCCTGCACCATGTGTTGCTAGTTTGGGACTATAAATGTGACCAGCATTAAGGGAAATCTCAGCCAAATACTACTGGAATAGTGAAAACTACAATTCATCATGTACCACGGATTTAAAGATTAATTTTGTGCTTTAAAAAAAAAGAAGGCTGCAATTTTAAAGGTAGATAATTATTCTTTTCATTGTTGAAATTAGAACTTAATATTCATTTTACAGTTAACATTACTAAGCTTTGGGGATTCCTGTTTGGACTTGGTAATGGAAAAGGAAGGGCTAGGAAGATGCTTTATTCTTTATTATTATATATTCTTCAAATTCAAGGTAAGTAAAATATTTATAAAGTCATTTTAACAAGGGTATTATTCAAAGTTAAATTCAAGGAGTAACATAAAAGTGAAGTGAAACATTTTAAGCCTGTAGAAAAGTAATTCTTCATTACTTGCAGAGGAGATGCTTAATGCATTTCACCATAGAATGAGTCATACCAGTCCTGCCCTCAACTGATATCTGGCAGCCATACATCTTGGAGGCTAGTGTGGGAATTTGGAGAGGTGATAAAGCCAGAAGCCCAGGGAAGTGTCCAAGAAATGCAGACAAGAGGTCAACTCGGAGGAAGAATTTAGGTGGAAAAGCTGTTGGGTCATACTTTCTCCAGTGGGTAAAAGAAAAATTGCCCAGCGCCTCCATAAGAGTGTCATTTCAATCCCCTGCCCCTGCCCCCAGAATTTGCCAGCAGCCTGTCCCCATTTGGCTGTGTGCTCCTTGGGGGCAGGATTTATATGTGTGTTCCTGGTGATTCTGGCAAAACAGGAGGAGATCAAGGAAAGCTTATCCCGAGGAGACAAAAACACTGAGAGATAAAGTCCCAAAGCATAGATTTAGAAGATGTACCTAAAGCTTGTTCTTTGCAAAATGTTTATAAGGAGTAAGGGAGCTGGTAGAACAGATGAGGAAAGAATAATGTGATCAAGGTGATGTGTAAGCAGAATCAAGAAAATTCGATAAGCAGAACAGAGGGAGGTATGTTTCAAAAGTAAAGAAATGGTCAACAGCGACAAAGGGAGCAGACAAGTCAAGTATAGGGAGAATTGGAAAACACACAAGTCCCCTACATATGAACAAGTTCTGTTTCCAGAGAACATCTGTAAGTGCAATTTGTTCTTAAGTCCCACAAATTTAGCCTAGGTACCCCACCAGCACAGTCAGCTACATAGTTCTGTACTCCACTAGGAATGAAAATGTGTTATAGTGGTGAAGGCGGTTCATTCCAAGTTGATATGAGGGCTTTGTAGAGTCCAATCTCTTTATATGAGATTTCCTGGGGATGACAGAGATTAGGACATCAAAGGAGGAAGGAAGTGACATGTGTCGAGCATCGTCTACCATGATTATTTAATGATGCGAAGCCTCATTGCTCAGGAGTGTGGTCCACAGAGCAGCAGCATCAGGCTCCTTGGCAACTCAGTAGAAACGCATCATCTGCAGCCTGATCTAGATACCCAGACCTACTCAAACAAGACTCTGCATCTAACTAGACCCCAGGCAATTCACATGCACACCACAGCTAGAGAAGTACTGTTTGAAATTTACATCAAAAGACTTCCTGAAGCACAGGAGTGTAATATTCTTTATTCCTCAGTACCTGAACTCAGCCTCATCACAAACATTCAAGCTCCCATCTGATGGGGACAATAACTACTCTACATGTGTCGTTTCCAGTTAGGGCAGTGTCTTCCTGGGCTAAATATGTCATTCCTTCAAGATTCAATCTCCGCTAATAGAACCATCAGGGAAGTACTGTCATATCAAAAGTCTCACATCTTTTATTTATTGCCCAGTGACAAATGACCCTGAAATATAGTGACTTAAAAGTAACTACCTCTTGTGAAAAATTTCTGATAATTCTCTGGGTCAGCTGGACAGTGTCTAGTCTGGGCTGGTTTGACTGATCTCTGTGGTCAGCTAACAGCTGCAAGATCTCGCCTGGGCCCCACTTTTGCCAGTGAAAATCAGAATTTCAAGGCCTTAGACATTTACTCAATGCCTTTGTTCTAGGGGAATTAGGACCTCTCACCAACCCTCCCCATTGCTCTCTGCAGCCAAGAACAGCTTGTGCAGCAAGCTGCCAGAAAAGCTAGAGAAAGTAGAAAGTGACATTTTTAATATTTTAAAATACCTTTTATATTTATAACTTAACATGAGATATTTAATGCACATATATACACACAAAAGGGTTTCCCAGGTGGTGCTAGTGTAAAAAACTCACCAATGCAAGAGACATAAGGGACTCAAGTTTAATACCTGAGAGGGGAAGATCCCCTGGAGAAGGCATGGCAAGCCACTCCAGTATTCCTGCCTGGAGAATCCCATGGAGAGAGGAGCCTGGCAGGCTACAGTCCACAGGGTCCCAAAGAGTGAGAAATGACGACTGAAGCGACTTGGCATGCACACACACACACACAAAACTCCACACCTTGTAATAAAGATATTAACAGATGAGAAAAGTTTATCTCAGGGTATTTAAGGAACTTCCCACAGGGACAGAATACATATGGTGGGGCCAGAAATGGAATCTAGTCTAGTTGTCCCTCTCTACTATGTAAGGAAATGTCTAAGGACAGAACACGGCATGATTAGTCCATATTTACCCTCAGCTCTGTCGCATCATTTTACGTTCTTTTCCAGTGCAGGCCTGTGGCCATTTTCACATGCTCCCTCCAGGGATTGGCCATCCTTTTATTTGGCATCTGATCACCCTTTGGAAATCTACCCAAAGAGGTGGATTCCACTAGAAGAGTTGTGTTACAATGATCATAGTTCATCACAACTTAGAACTCTGCTAGTAGGGTTGTCTCCCCAGTAGGTGTTCAGCAGGGCTGGGAGGTAATTTCAAAGAAACCGCAAGAAGTTCACTGTGATGTTGTCCCTAATGTAGCTGCACACATATTCAGGATGGATCCTTTAAGCACAGGTCTCCTTCCTGCTATTAACATATCCCTAAACAGACTCTGGGTTTTATGGCTCCTTTGTTTCTTTGGAGATACTGATATTTCTTTCCTTTCTGTACGGTAAGATTCCATGTGCTTGCAGATGTTCTCCAAAACAAACATTCCTCTCACTCTTCCCAATCTAAAGCACTGTTCACTATTAAAGAAGGAAGAAAGTCATCTTACCACAGTTGAAAGGGAAAGTGGCTAAATTTAGACACGAGTTTTGGAGTCATCTCTCCTGCCAGAACACTGGCAAAATTAAAATTTCCAAACAATTCTATATTAGAAAGTCAGATAGGTAACCAACAAGGACCTACTGTTTAGCACAGGTAATGATGCTCAGTATTTTGTGATATCCTATAAGGGAAAAGAATCAGAAAAAAGAAAAAAAATATATATATATATAAATGTATACATATTTATATATGTAACTAATACAATCTTGAAATTAATACAATCTTGTAAATCAATTAAAAAATAAAAGAACATTCAATAATAAAAATTGGGGACAAAAGTCACATGTGGTAAGACTGAGATTTGTGGCAGGAGTATCACTGGAGCAGGAAAGGCAGCTTCTCCATCAGCTTCTTAAGCACTTAACCATCGCTGATCTTGAGCTACTCTTTTCTATTTGCCAGCCTAGAAAACATACACATGATCTCAGAAAGTTGTTAGCTTTCAAAGCCAGTCCTTTTCCAAGCCATTATGCAAAGAAGAGAAAACTGCCTGCCACCTGTCAAACATCTCCAGCAGTAGGCTGAGAATCTACACTACCGTGTAGATAAACCAGGAACCTGGTTTATTGTCTTTGTATGCTAGCAGTCATTGGAAAAGCAGAAATCCTCAGGAAGGAGCCAAGATAGAGTATAGGAAAAATATTTCATTGAGCTGTCTAGAAATGGTATTTTACAGGCTATCGAAGGGAAAAAGGAAACATCTAAAATCACCACACTTCAAATAAAAGGTGCAAACATTGGTGTTTTTTCTTTCATCCATTGGCTGTCTTTAAAATGATTCTCATGGGTTATGGTGAAATACTTCACTGGGAGAATATGAAGAGAATCAAAGTCTGGTTCTTTCCTCCCCTGCTCTGAATAAGCTCTCAGAGAGTTTAAAAAGGAGGTCAGTGTTCTTTTCCTTCTTCTTTACAGAGTCAATGACACCATGGCCCTTCGTCAAGTGTAAATTCCAGATTTCTGCACACATTTCATTAAAGGAAAGTTCTCATTCTCCATTAGACAGAGACAATTCTTTTTTCTCCAGGTGAGGTCTTTCGCCCTCTCTTCCCACTGTCACCTGGCAACATGTATTATACCACACTGAGAGATGGCATGCTGTGGACAAATATGGCTCTATTCCAAACAAGCATGATCCTGGGCAGGACATGTAACTTTTCCAAACCTCAGCTTCACAATTTATAAAGAGGGACTAGTTACATCTGCTTCCAAAAGCTGCTCAAAAAACCAAATGTAAAATATCTGAAATGGTACACTCAATCATTGGTAGCTATGATTAATACTATTATGCACCTTACGAAAACAGATACTAAAAGCTACTAATTTTTCATAGCGGGAACAAAGTAAGTCTTTAAACTTGAGGGGGAAATGAATGGATGGATGGACAAATCGAAATAACATTTTATTGATTAACCTAGACACCTTTTCTATCCACTTCACATATCAAAACCACTTCTTGAAGAAGGTCTAATTTGCCTGGGTCAAGGGATGACATGAAGGCCAAGCTCCAGAGTTTAATCACTTTAAGATCAGTGTAAGCTTTCATTATTAGAGTCCACTGTATGAATATTACATTTAATTTCAATTATTTTCACCCATTCAGATGCATGCATTCAACCTGTATGACTTCACCCAAGAGGAGAACGGAAAGATCTAGAGAAAATGAGAGAAAATCAAATAAATACTGAAACGTGTCAGCACACCTTGTGGGAGAAAAGAGCTGGGGACAAAGGGAGAGAGAACTAGCAGGAACCACCTGTTACCCATGTGGGTTTTCCCTCACGTCCGACAGGAGTGTCTATGCTATTTCAGAATAAAGGGCTCTCCTTGGTGGAAATGACCCACCCTTCTCACTGCATTTTGTAATGGCTCATGTGCATTCATTTATGGCATGGATTTACCTGAAAAACTGGACTAAGTGAGGAAAATGAGATGGATAGAAATGGAGGTAAATTCAGCCTTAATGAGAAAAACATGAAAATTCTTTTTTTTAAAAAAATGAAGCGCTAATATATAAAATGTGAACTCTCCAGATTGACTGAGTCATTTGGAAGTTTATTCATATAAACGTTCACTTTCTTCCTCCCCCAAGTTTTTCATTAAACTTCTCTTTGCTTCAATTTAAAAGTAGCAACATTTTATGTTCTTTTCCCAGAAGGGAAGACCAGAAGAGTCAAGTCAACAAGTAAAAAATTATTTATAACTCAAAATAACTATTAGGGCTATTGGTATGGTATAGAGGGAATAGAAAATCCAAATTAGCTTTATAGTATCCATTTAGAATACTATACATACTCCTTAATTTTCTCATCCCTTACTTTTTGCTTCCACCTTTATATCATCTATTCATTTTGTTTTTCTGTCATTTATCATATACTTTCTTTCTTTTTTATAAATTGCGTATTCTTCCTGAACCACTCAGGTTCTCATTTATTTCTTATAAATGAAGAAATTTATATTTCAAGTTTCTTATAAATTCAGGTTTCTTATATTTTTCTGTTTCTTTATCCTTCTTCCTTCATATTCTTTTTTCTAAGTTCTTATACTAACAAAGTAAAGTAAAAAGAGAAGGCTAAGGAATTAATAAAACAGAGTAAAAGCTGTTACAAAAATAAATAGTGAGAAATCTTCAAACAGATGTAGTGGGTGACAAATAAGAACACAGGAGGAAAAGGAAACAGCAAGGATAGAGAGAGCAGGAGAAAAAAGAAAAAATAGGAAAAGAGTCAACAGTTCTTATTTTAACAGCCCCTAGGTTCTCCCCACACTCAACTCTCCCGTTCAATCTATGCTTTATTTCTTTATGCCCATGGAATGAGAAAACAGGAAAGGGGACTTGCATGAAAGCACTTAATCCCCATTGGGATGATGGAGTAAAGGAAATGGCCCAAGAATGCAAATATGGGAACTGCTGCCCATTTCCTAATTCGCTTACTCACATTTACACCTCTTTGTAGTAGCCAGGCCTTTTATTTTTTGTTCCAGACACTCAGTTTATGTCTTTTCTTACCTTAGTCTCATATTCACTGTTACTTATGTTCTTATCCTCTCATCTCCTAGAAATCCATTTTTCCCTTTCCCTGTTCTGAACTTTGAAGGCTAACTAGAGATTGTCTGGCAGCCTCATCAGCTTCCTCGCTCATGCCAGTCATAGCTGTCCTGTTGCTCCAGCTCTTCCCTACCAAGCTTCTCACCTCAACAACCATCATCCTTACTCTCAGAAGATGACTTTGTGTCTTTCTTCATAGGAAAAAAAAAAAAAAAGGTAGAGGCGTTGCTCAGGAGCTTCCTCAAGTTCCAACATTCACATGAGCATCTATTACCTCACTCACTCTGTGATCAAGCGTTTCATAGCCCAAAGCTAATTCTTTAACCTGCACTCTCAATCCAACCTTTCTAAGCACCCTACCTCATCAATTATTTTCAGTCCCACTCCTGTGTTGATCCCACTAGCCTTTGTGATGCTATATATATGTACACACACACACACACACACACACACACATGTATGTATGCATATATGTGTGTGTGTGTGTGTGTGTGTGTGTGTGTGTGTATGTATATGGGATTGGTCAAAGGATGCTGTTAAATTAATTAAACAAGGAGGTTCTTAGCCTGAGATGGCTCTAATTCTTTGGTGACTTACACAAACAAATTAGAACCTAAGCCTGTAAATGGCTAAAGGTTAAGAAATTGAAACCCAAGGACAACCAATCACAGCCAACTAGGCTTTAGGCTATAGCCAATCAAATCATTTTCTTTCCTTGCTTCTGCACTTTCTCTCCTTCCTCTGGCTCCTATCGGCAAAGCATTCCTAACCTCTTTGGTTTGACACCTCCCAAATTGAATGGAGTTTTCCCCAAGTGAACTCTCTAAAAATTTTAGCATACTTTAGTTTATCTTTTAACAATGATATGACCAAAGAGGAAGAGGAAGGAAAGAACTTAGTGAATAAGACGGAGGTAATGAACATAATCAGAAGGAGGGTGGGGTGAGGGGAGGAAACGTTTTAAGGCAAGAGTTAAAGGCGGAGAGTTTTGTTCTGAAGAGGGTGAGAAGTGAGAAATGGGACCCTGCCGGGGGATTTGATGTGGATCTACTTCAGCATCCTGCAAGCGATGTCAGTAAGATGCATTTTCTCTTAGGATGTGCTTCTTTTTCTGTGACACAAGAAAACTCTCAGTGTGTGAGATGTGGCTTCAATTGAGTTACATCTCCCTATCTTTAAAACAAAAGCAAAAACAAGTAAAATTTGAAAATACCCCTCCAGCCGACATCCCTCTCTGGCTGTATTGCCACCAGGATTCTTGAAAGATTTCTATCGGCAAGGTTTCTGCTTGCTCACTCTAACTGTATTGTTGTTCTGTCATTAAGTCATATCTGACTCTTTGTAACCCCATGGACTGCACCACGACAGGCCTCCCTGTCCCTCACCACCTCCCAGAGTTCACCCAAGTTCATGTCCATTGAATCAGTGATCCTGTCCAATCATCTCATCCTCTGCCACCCTCTTCTTCCTTTGCCTTCAATCTTTACCAGCATCAGGGTCGTCTTATACCAGCATCAAGTATAATCACTCTCATAATACTTTCGAAAAAATAGTTCAAAAGAGTTACCATTCATCTTGTGTTACTAGGTGCCAGACCCCTAGCCTCACAGACATTATTTCCTTCATTCTTTAAATAACCATCCCTGCATTTTAATGTGGTTGAAGACTTATTTCCTAGGCCAAAGGCAGAACTAAAACAGGTCCTTTCTCCTTTCATCTAGTGGCTTTACAAAGATAGCGCCAAGTCAACAAATAGGGGTAAAGAAAAGCCATCTTTATTGTCTCCTCCCTCCACTCTTTTGCTCAGAATAAAAAGAAAGCATGGCTCTGCTTTCTCTTGGAGCAACAATCTCATGCTTCCATCACTCAGGGGACTCTGTAGACTGGGGACTAATGTGCTGGGGGGAATACCCACAGCAGCCTTCAGTGTGCTGAGAAACATCCTGCTCACCTCATCTCATGAGCACAGGGATGGAATTCATAGCTGTGCTCTCCATACACACCTTAGTGTGGAATGGAGTAGAAAGTTTCGATCTCCAAATGCTCCCTTGTTTCTAGAAGATTCCCTGTTGGTAGTGCCAAGAAGTCTAATGGAATATTATCATAGAGGACAGCAAGGGCCAAGAATCAACTGGTAGAGTTCTGATGCCTCTGCTGATTCCCAAAGGCAAAATTAAACTGCCAAGCACTCAGGCACTACTTGGGGAAGAAAAGGATTAGAGATTATCTGAAAGTACTACTGTAAACTGAAAGTAGACAAAATATTATCAGGCAAGTGGAATTTTCTCCAGTAACCATCCAGCATTTACAATCAAGATTAAATAATTCCTAAAATGAAGCTACTACATTTTCTTTACACATAAGTATGTATTAGGCTAAATTCCAGACCCCACAGGAAAAATGGAAAACTCTTTAGCCAGTGCTTAGCCTAGAGTAAATTCTTAATAAATGACAGTTGAGATAGTTAATTCAGAAATCATCGTGTGTCATAATGATTAATGATCAAATTTTTTAGAACTGGGAGGCTCAATTAAAGGTCATTGAATACTATAGTTGAATGTGAAGAGAGTCTAGAAACAATCCAACTAAACTGTATAATTTTAGAAATCACAGCAGCAAGTTCCAGAAGATAAAGAATTCCCTGAGGATCAGGCAGATAGCTTTCTTCAGGCCTTTCTGATAGCCTGGCCCACTCTCACTTGGTAATCACAATATGTTGATGGCAAGACTTATTTATAAGATGGTCACCCACCCTCTCCACAACTCCCCCCGCCCCCACCTCACCCAAGCACTGTGAGTAAGTGAATGAAATGGTTCCATGCTGCTGCTGCTGAGTCGCTTCAGTCGTGTCTGACTCTATGAGACCCCAGAGACGGCAGCCCACCGGGCTCCCCCGTCCCTGGGATTCTCCAGACAAGAACACTGGAGTGGGTTGCCATTTCCTTCTCCAATGCATGAAAGTGAAAGTGAAGACGCTGAGTCCTATCCGACTCTTCGCGACCCCATGGACTGCAGCCTACCAGGCTCCTCCGTCCATGGGATTTTCCAGGCAAGAGTACTGGAGTAGGGTGCCATTGCCTTTGCTGCTTTGTCTTATTTTTGTTATTTTTTCTATGGCTATGATTTTATTATGCTTTGTCCCATATTTCAATATGGAACCAGGAAGTGGTTGTGTGCACAGAAAGCATATATTTAAGAGAGCTCCACATGTAACCAAACCCTTCAATACTGCATTATATCTGTAATAGATGGGAGTAAGCCTTCAATTAAGAGCCAAGCCCAAAGTCCTCGATGATAGAGTTTAGTGACTGTGTGTTTTTATAGTGTCGGTGGATAGACATTCAAGCTAGAAAATGAGACTTGTGACATTTGGAATATGGGTGTGTGGTAATGGAGAGTCCTGGACTAGGGGTCTGACGACCTCAGTCCAAGTCCACTACTAAGACCTTGGGACACCCTGTATTCTTCTCCCTCTCCCTCAGCTATAAATGCAGATGACTCTTGCTCTACTTTTCACAAGGTGATCATGACAATCAAACCAGATACTGTAAAGGGTTTTGTAAACACTAACAGGTTCAGTGGGAAAGAATCCACCTGCCAGTGCAGGAGACACGGACTCCATCCCTGGGTTGGGATGATCTCTGGAGAAGGAAATGGCAATCCACTCTAGTGGATTTCTTGCCTGGGAAATCCCATGGACAGAGAAACCTCCAGGCCTACAGTCCATGGGGTCAAAAAAGAGCTGGACATGACTTAGTGACTAAACAACCAACAACCAAACTGTAACAGCTAATCAGACATGCAATGCTAGGACTTTCCTGGTGGTCCAAGGGTTGAGAGTCTGCCTTCCAACGTAAGGGATGTGAGTTTGATCCCTGGTTGGGGAACTAAGATACTACAGGCCACGGTGCAACTAAGCCTGCATGCTGTAATTACTGAGCCGTGTGCTCTAGAGTCCATGTTCCACAACGAGAGAAGCCCTCTTGCACTACCGCAAGTAGAGAAAGCCCTTGCGCCCCAACGAAGACCCAGCACAGCCAAAATTAAAAGAAAAAACATTCAACGCTATTCACCATTCTAATTAGCCATGAATGTCCTCCTCTATGTCTCTTTTTCCTCCTTTAAACCTTGGTGATGATATTCAGTGATTCTCTTGCTGGTTATTTAGTCCTGAGAGCTGCCATTTCAAAGTTAGCTCCAGATTATTTTTATTATGCATCCCCTCTTGTTTTATTTATTTATTTTTAAATTAATTTTTATTTTTTAGTTTGTTTTGCTTTACAATACTGTATTCATTATGCTATACATTGACATGAATCAGCCATGAGTGTACATGAACTCCCAGTCCTGACCCCCCCCCCCACCCCACAC
>SJXQ01007259.1:0-37393 GCA_006408695.1 Aepyceros melampus
GTGTATAGCAAAACGAACACAGTATTGTAAAGCAAAACAAACTGAAAAATAAAAATTAATTAAAAAAAAGAAAGTGAAACCCCTCCCCCCAAAAAATGAGTCACTGAGTCTTGTCCACCATAAGGTGAGAAATATGCACTATTTCTTCAAAGGAAGATTGTCAAAGAATCTGAGAATGTTTAGAAACTATAATCTGAAGAGGCACATGCACCCCATTGTAGCATTATAGCATTATTCACTACAGCCAAGACGGGGAAGCAACTTACATGTCCATCAACAGATGACTGGGTAAAGAAGATGTGGTATGCATACACAATGGAATAATCCTCAACCATGAAAGGCATCAAATAATGCCATTTGCAGCAGAATGACCTAGAGATTATCATACTAAGTGAGGTCAGAGATAAGCAAATAGTGTATTACACTATTTATATGTGGAATCTCACAAAAGTGGCAAAAATGAATTTATTTAGAAACAGAAATAGAGTCACAGGAGATGCAGGATTTGATCCCCAGGTTGGGAAGATACCCTGGAGGCAGAGATGGCAACTGACTTCAGTATTCTTGCCTGGACAATCCCATGGACAGAGGAGCCTGGTGGGCTACAGTACACAGGGTCGCAAAGAGTCAAATATGACTGAGTGACCGAGAACAGCATCTTGGTTTGCAGAAAATACTTTCAGTTCTCTTTTGTACCCGCCAGAGGAATGGGTCAACTATTCATAAGTCTTCACAGATCTGTCAAAACTCATCTTGCCCAGGCTTGGAGACTGAATCCCTTCCGGATGATCTTCGTCCGTAAGAGTGGCCACCTGAAAGCATTCACAGCATCAGTGCAGCCAGCAGGGATGACAGGGAAAAGCCACAGTCCCAGCCCCAGACAGTCCTGGACTGGAGCCCGGTGGTCTCTGAGCCGCCTCCCAGAGGTCAGTAGTCTCTGAACCTCCTCCCACATTTTAATATAGGTCGAAACATCTGCAGATGTTGAATAATGATGGCTATGTCAGAAGTTAGATTCACAAAGTATATGTCACATTTATTAGTTTTGAATGTTGGGTGGTTTTAAACTTTCAGCCTCAAGAACACAACACTCAAGGTCAAGGGTGGGAAGAATGGTCATAGGTCCCTTTACCCATCTGCAAAGGGCGGGGGCGTGGGCTGGTCAACATCACTTGGTAGTCTCAGAAACTCTCTCCATAATGAGGAGAAGGAACAATTTTCAGCCTGAAATAGAAAGATGGAGGTAGGGATTTGAGCCTTATAAACTTGGGTTGGAATCCCAGCTCCCTTATTTGCCAGTTTTATGGCTTTGGGTTAAGTCACTTAATCTTTCTGACATCGCAATCATTATCAGTAAAGTGGGGTTCCTTCATATTTGCTTTGCAGAAAAAAATAATAATGGATTTCATGCCATATATTACACGCCAGGCAATACACTGCACAGAGCATTCTTCACTCAGTGGCAGCTTTGAGCTGTAACGCTTGATTTATAGCACAAGCGTGCGTGCACGCTCAGTTGCTTCAGTCGTGTCTGACTCTTTGTGATCCTATGGACTGTAGCCCCCCAGGTTCCTCTGTCCATGGAATTCTCAGGGCAAGAATACTGGAGTGGGTTGCCATACCCTCCTCCAGGGGATCTTCCCAACTCAGGGATCGAACCTGAGTCTTTAGGGTCTCCTGCATTGGCAGGTGGATTCTTTACCTACTGAGCTACCTGGGAATAATACTAATAATACTATCTTCCAAGCTAAGCACTTGACTCGTATTATGTTTTTCTTTCAAGAGCTCTAAAAAGAAGTTGTGTTAATAGATGAGAAAACTCAGGCTTACAAGGTATAGTAACTTAGCAAATGTCACAGAAATGAGAATGAATATATTCAGGCAGATTTTTCTGCTGAGTATTTACAACAGTGCTTGTCCAACACTAACACGCACACGAATTGAATCCCCTGAAGATTGCATTCAGTGCTTATTCTGGCTCAGGAGGCCTGGGGTGGGGCTGAAGGTCTACCTGTCCAGGTAGGACCAGGTGGTGCTAACGTGGCTGGGCTGCGGCAGCAGCAAGAGTATGAAAAGCGGTCCTGGTGTTGCTAAGGCACAGCCTCTGTACTCGGTGCCAAATTAAATCTTGGAGACAGAGTCTGGGGTGAAGTAGAAAAGATAGCTTTATTGCTTTGCCAGGCAAAGGGGGACACAGCCGACTAATGCCCTCAAGATTGTATGTCCCACACTGGAGGGGGCAGGGAGGAATCATAAGCAGGTTCAAGGAGTGCGGTCAAATCATGGACTTTCTGATTGGTTGGTGGGGAGGTAACTGGGAGTCAGCATTTTCAACCTTCTGGTTTCAACCTCTCTGCGGGGGGAGGAGGTCTATGTGCTTGTGGCCAGCATACAGTTAAATTCTCCTCCTGGTGGGGATTTCAGTATCTGCAAAACCACTCAAAGGACATAGCTCAGAATATCGTCTATAGCCCTTGAGGAAGGGTTACAGGTCCCTGACTTTGTTTAATGGCTCAAGTATTATTATTTTATCTTGTTTGACTGTTTTCCTTTCTTTCTGCATTTTCTCACTCCTCTGATTAAATTTATTCTTTGACTAAAGTATTTCTACATACAAAAGGCAGGTGGAGGACATGAGTGGGAAGGTCTGTTCTGGGAAGGTCTTAGAGGGTCGTGCTGATCACAGGGGTGGCTGTTGAGAAGTAGAGCTTCCCAGGTGACTCAGCAGTAAAAATCCACCTGCCTGCCGACGCATGAGACCAGGGAGACCTGGGTTCAGTCCCTGGGCCCAAAAGATCCCCTGGAGAAGGAAATGGCAATCCACTCCAGTATTCTTGCCTGGCAAATCCCATGGATAGAGGAACCTGGCAAACTCTAGTTCACGGGGTTGCAAAAGTATCGGACACGACTTAGCAGCTGAGCATACACAGAGAAGGAAGACGTGATTGTTTCTCTCTGGCCCACAATTGGCCTGAGAGGGAATGAAGTTGACTTGAGCAAATGAACAATCTCGTAGCTGCTCAAATTAACTAACCGGTTCACTGCCGGGTTTTCAACACTGCCAACAAAACGTCAACCTTTGGAACTTCAGTGAGCTCAGGATTCATATTCCCAACTGTTAAAAACAAGTAAAGGCTACAAGTTTTTATGATCTTGCCTATATGGGTGCTTAGTCACTTTGTCTCTCCAACTCTTTACAGCCCCATGGACTGTAGCCCCCCAGGCTCCTCTCTTCATGGGATTCTCCAGGCAAGAGCACTGGAGTGGGTTGCCATTTCCCTCTCCAGGGGATCTTCCCGACCCAGGGATTGAACCTGTGTCTTCTCTGGCTCCCCACTGGCTGGTGGATTCCTTACCACTGAGCTGCCTGCAAAGCCACCTTCATGAACTTTGATGCTTGTAACTTCTCAGTATAACCCCCAAAGACTGAGCTGGCTAATCATTGTACTTTAGTTGAAAGTACACATACCTCCCTCAGATGCTACAGTGACTCTCACTTCTTTTTCCAAGTTTGATTTTGTATTACTGAAATCTCAAAGATTCCTAACTTCCTCAGCAGAGACCCTGAGGCCCCAGAAAATACAAAACTGTTCCACTGAGTCCGAGAAAGCCCTAGAAAACCCCCAAGCAACTTGAAGTTCTGCCAGCTATTTCAGACAGTAATAAAACATTGTGTTGCAGAGCAGCGATGGAGACACAGACATAGAGAACAGACTTATGGACAAGCGCAGGGAAAGGAGGGAGAGGGTGGGATGAACGGAGAGAATAGCTGTAAGCATACGCACTAGCGTACATAAGCAGCCTGCCAGTGGATATTCTCTGTGTGACTGAGGGAACTCAGAGCGGGGCTCTGCAGTAACCTAGAGGGGTGGGAAAGGGCTGGAAGTGGGGTGGAGATTTAAGACAGAAGGGACCTACGCACACCTACGGTTAATCCATGTTGACACATGGCGGTGGCTCAGATGGTAAAGAATCTACCTGCAGTACAGGAGACCAGGGTTCAATTCCTGGGTCGGGAAGATTCCCTGGAGAAGGAAATAGCAACCCACTCCAGCATTCTTGCCTGGTGAATCCCATGGACAGAGGAGCCTGGCGGGCTATATATAGTCCATGGGGTCACAGAGAGTCAAACACGACTGAGCAACTTTCACGTGACAAAAATCAAACCAATATTTTAAAACTATCATCAAAAAGAAAAGATAAAACCAGGAAAAGGTATTCAAACATTAGCTTTGATAGGGATGTCCTTCTGCACTGAAAGAAAAAACCATGTATGGTTCTTTCCCATCATATGGTTCTTTCCCAGCATTTCCCACCCCACCCCCAGATGCATTTCTGTGGTTTCAGTTTTAATAATGTTATGAGGGCAAGTTCATGGGCCTGAGACACAGTTGAGGTCACACTACCCAGCTAAACAAACCAAAGCTTGGAGTTTGGAGCAGAGAAAGGTTTATTGCAGGGCCATACAAGAAGAATGGCTCCTCACCCCCTCCCCCTCAAATCCTGAAATCTCAAACGATTTCTGCAAAGAATTTTTAACACATTGTTAATCAGGGGGTTTGGGCAGAAACTAATGCCACAGCTGGTGGCTTGTTATGAAGTGAATGTTGTTGCTTGACAGCAATAAACCGCCCTCTGCTCCAAACTTTGGTTTGTTTTGGTTGGGTAGTTTGACCCCAACTATGTATCAGCCACATGAACTTGCATTAACAACATTATTAAAACTGAAACCACAGAAATGCATCTGGGGGTAGGGGGTGCTCCAAAGAACTTGGGAAACAAAGGATGAATTAATACATCTCTGGTCCATAACGTGTTAGAAAGGCTGGGTGAGGGAAGGAGATTGCAGAGTATGCGATCAGCTCATGTACAGATCCCTGATCAGCTTACGGTGGGGGAACAGGGCCCTGTCACAGGGGTTAACATCATCAGGCCTTAGGCTCCAGGGGGCCACACGCTCCTGTCATCATGCAGTTAATATTTTCCATCTGGTGGGTGTTTTAGCATCTGTAAAAACAACTCAGGAAGTATGCACGAGACACTGTTATCCAGGTTCTTTAGAGAGGAGCTACAGCAGAGGCTAGGGGGCGGGAGTCTGTCTGGCTTGGTTACAATTAGATGCCCCTCTGACTTTCATGGCTCTGAATTCAGAAATGTCTTAGGTTGAGAGGGGACAGCGGCAGGCAAAGCATCTGTTTTGCTGATACAGACCTAACAGGCCAGGCTTGCTCTGAACTGTTAGCAGCTCCTTACCTCCGAATTTCAGCTAAGGCTGAAACAGTGTGGAGCTGAGCAGACTGGCAATGCTTCCTGATTTCCAGATCCCAGTGGAGACAACGGACGCCAGCCCAGCAGGTGCCTCCTGCAGACTCAGCTCTTTGCTGTTGGCCAGGAATCAATCCTGGAGACCTGGCTTTTCAGATTGACAATGATTTTGTTGACACCAGATTCTCTGTATTAAATCACCCTTTTTAAGATGCCAGAAGAGCTTCTGTTATCTTCAACGAAGCAATGATTCAAGTAAGGGTCCAGAGAAGGAGCCATGAATGCGTGACTAGGATCTCATGCTGCGTACTAAAGACTTAGGAGAAGTTTTCACTTTTAAGCAATAATTCAGACTATATGTTTTTTTAAATAGAATGTATTCTTGGCCTATCTTTAGTTTGTCCTTTTTAATAGACACATCATAGAACTATTTCTGTACTAAGAATATGAAGGACTATGCAACTAGGCAAACAAAGCTACAGAAATCTGTTTCGTGGGCTCCAAGTAGCTCCAGTTCTTTACATCTTAGCACAGAAAGAATTCAGTGGGAGGCAAAGTGATGGATAAGAGGTGATTTATTAGAATAGGACTCTTGTGAGGTTTATAAGCAGGCAGGCAGAAAGGTGATGCTCTGAGAACTTGGTGTGCTGCAGTTTTATATTCAAAGGAAAAGTAGGGAGGGCAGGAAGACTACCTTCTTCCTCATGCTTGAGTAGATGTCAAGCTTCCCTCATCAGCTCCTACTCCAGGCAGGCTGGAAAGTTGTCTTGCCCCTGTATAGTCAAACTGGGATTGTCATGGTTTGACGAAAATGAGCAAAAAGGCAGCATAGTAAAGTATGGTAAATCATCTCAGGTTTCAGCATAGTCACCCTTTTCTCTTATATTTTTGTTTTTAATGTTCACAGAGGAGTGTGTCCTAGGAATCGTGAACTTGTTGAGCTCATTGGGCAGACTGTGGGTCTCATCCCACCTTTGTTTTATTTTTTGAGGACATGTCTATGGTTCTTCTGTTGCATGACTTTTTGCTAAGCGAGTCTGCTTGGCTTTGTAGTTAAGCAAACCTGCTTTCTTGAGTGATCATTAACTTATAGGCTCTCCCATACTTTTTCCTTTGCTTATGATCCCTTATGGGATTAGCTATGTATTCAACTGCTTTGTCCCTTTACTCTGTCCCTATCACTAACATGGTGCTAATTGGCACCTGGGGCACGTGTGAGGCTTTGTGTGGACTGTGGGAAAGTCACAGTGGAACCTTGAGATGAGATGCTATGACGCCCGAGGGTAGAGGCAGCCAAGGAGGAAGGGGGCAAGTCAGCTGGGAAGTTGTGTCCCGCAAAGAATAACATCCTTTACAGCACTGGTGTGTTTTCGTGTGCACAGTAGGTCACTCTCATCTCACAGGTAAGGGCAGCATTGCATCGCATGAGACACTGAAGCAGAATTCATAAACTGATGTCCTACACGCTAGACCAACCTCTCAAAATCATTTAGTTCGGCCAGAATTGTGTTCTAGGAAACTTGAAACCACACCGGAAAACGAGAGTACATTTTAGAATGTGGATCTCTAGTTTTGCTTGACAATAGGAAAGTCTGACAGCACTGAGGGACTCCTGGGCACAAAAGCTTTTCTGAGTCCCTCATTTCTTTATTACAGGAAATAGGCTTCACTGAATCTCCACGACCTTCCCTAAGTTCCAAAGGGCAGGTTCGAGCCGCTGTTAATTAGGGACGGGAGGGGGTGCAGAGGCAAGGCAGGGGCGGCCAAGAAACATTAGTGCAGCCCTGGGGCAGGGGTCTGCTCCCCACAAAGGCTGTGCGTAACAACAGCCGTGAGCTGCTTTGCAGGCTCTGAAACCCCACTAAGCGAGAGAAGCTCGCTGTCTGCTGCCCACAAGCACTAGACCCCAGACGAGCTGGAAGCAGAGGCTTGACGAGGCTGACCCCTAATTACTTCACCACCAACCCAGCAGAAAAGTGTCCATGAGCTGTCCACACCCTCCTCTTGAGCCATTATTGTAAAACTCCTCACTAGGTACAAAGGCCAGATTGGACATCAGAGTAGAATACCTTCCCCTGTGGCAATGAGCAACTGGAGCCGAATCCAAGGAGTTCTCTCTCTTGACACCCCTAGTCATCCCAGCCACATTGATCACACCAAGCCGTGCTTGCCTCTGTGCTCACCTATCTTTCCACTGGACTGTGAGGTGAGGCTGGTTTGGTTCTTTTTACACCTGTATTCCTACCACCCTGATTTATACAGCATCTACCAATCAAAACATGAATGTGTTTTTATGAAGTGAGTGAATGAATAAATCTAGGTCGTCATGTTATCTACTTTTACTTATGTTAAAACAGCATTTATTGAATTCCTACTCTACCCCAGGCACTAGGAGCTTTTCAGGCACCTGTCAATCAGGCAGTAAGCTCGCTATAGCCATGGTCCAGAGTAGTCATGGAAATTAGAGGAAGCTAAGGTGACAGGATGAGTCTCCTTCATAAATGATATGAGACTTCAGTGCCTGAGAAACAGACACTTAAATGAAGATTTATGAGCAGAAAGTGCATTTGTGTTGGGAGAGGTGCCCTCTGCATTGGTACCCATAGGAGACAGAGTTGAACTTCAGTGTACTTACAGCAAAGTCCTCAGTGGATTCTGGAGATATGATGGAGCTGTAGAGTCCAGATTTCAGCTGGTTTTTAAAAGAAGGGTAAGATTTCAATAGACAAGATAGGCATGGGACAGAGTCCTATTCTAGAAAGAATATAACCCTGGTACAAGGCATGTCTGAAGAATGAAGATCAGACCATTTTCTGTAACAACCTGAAGGAGATGAAGCTAGAAAAGAAAATAAGAGTTACCTGCTAGAATAAATAAAGACCTGAATCAAAGCTTCAGATCTGATTCTATATACACTGGGTGCCATTTATGTAGATATAATCAGAGGCAGAGTGGAAAAATTTAACTAAGCTCAATTTGTAGACAACATTATGGATGGAAAAACTGTAACTTGTAAAAGCAAGCAGCTTCATGACATGCATGTATGTCAAAATTCATCAAGGTTTACACTTGGAGTGCGATGCCTTGTATTTCAATTATACATCAGGAAACCTGAGCAGAAAGGTGGGTCTTCATAAATGCCTAATTTATATTCTCAAAGGCAGCAACATTGCCGGGACAGAAATGAGCTAACATTTATTAAATCTTACTCAGGGAAAAACAGAGTGTTAGAGATTTTTATCCAAGCTACCTCAATTAGTCGCACAGCAGCCATACAAGAGAGACGATATTATCTCCATTTACAGAAATTGAAACTCAAATATCAGCTCTGTTGCTGAAATTCAGCCTCTGTGCACTGGTGCTTGATTAAATCTCAGAGAGAGTTTGGGGTGAGTTAGAAAGAAATAGCTTTATTACTTTGCCAGGCAAAGGGGGCCACGGCCAACTAATGCCCGCAAGACTGTGTGTCCCACCGTGGGAGGGGTAGCGAGGACTCTTACAGCGTTAAGGAGCAGGGCATGGTCAGCTCGTGGACATTCTTCTGATTGGTTGACGGTGAGGTAAGTGGGAGCCAGCTTCATCAACCTACTGGTTCTAACCTGTCTAGTGTCTACGTGCTGTGGGCAGCGTACAGTTAACTTCTGCACCTGGTCGGGGTTTCAGTAACTGCAAAACAGCTCAAAAGACATGGCTCAGAATATTGCTTATGGTCCTTGAGGAAGAGCTAGAAGTCCTTGACTCTGTTTAATGACTAAATTATTATTATTTTTGTCGTTTGTGTTCTTTCTGCTTTTTCTCACTTCTTTGATTAAATTTGTTGACTACGGTTTTGTTTTTTTGTTTTTGTTTTTGTTTTTTTTTTTAAAAACAGACAAAAGGCAGGCAGAGGACGCAGGTTCGGTTCTATTCTGGGAAGGCCTTGTAGGCTCCTGCTGGTTACAGCTCCAAAGGTCACAGAATTAGTAAGCAATAGCCAGCTTCATCAACCTACTGGTTCTAACCTGTCTAGTGTCTACGTGCTGTGGGCAGCGTACAGTTAACTTCTGCACCTGGTCGGGGTTTCAGTAACTGCAAAACAGCTCAAAAGACATGGCTCAGAATATTGCTTATGGTCCTTGAGGAAGAGCTAGAAGTCCTTGACTCTGTTTAATGACTAAATTATTATTATTTTTGTCGTTTGTGTTCTTTCTGCTTTTTCTCACTTCTTTGATTAAATTTGTTGACTACGGTTTTGTTTTTTTGTTTTTGTTTTTGTTTTTTTTTTTAAAAACAGACAAAAGGCAGGCAGAGGACGCAGGTTCGGTTCTATTCTGGGAAGGCCTTGTAGGCTCCTGCTGGTTACAGCTCCAAAGGTCACAGAATTAGTAAGCAATGGAGTTAAGATTGAACCCAGGGACGGGGGAGCCTGGTGGGCTGCCGTCTGTGGGGTCGCACAGAGTCGGACACAACTGAAGCGACTTAGCAGCAGCAGCAGCAGCTGTTTCTCCTCAAAACTCACACTCTAAGTGGTGTCACTCATGGTGACCACTAACGTAGAATCTACAAGTATTCATTCTCCACTCTGGAGACACATACCGAGCATGCACACGATCCGATTAAAGATTTTGATCACTGTCCCTCAGGAGTGCTGGCCTGTAATTTTCTGTTCTTGTCTGGCTCTGGTATCAGGATAGTGCCAGCCTTGTAAAAATGAGTTTGGAAGTGTTTCCTCTTGTTCAATTTTTGGAAGAGTTTGAGAAGAATTGGCATTAATTCTTTAAATATTTGAAAAAATTAACTGATGAAACCACCTGGTCCTGATCTTTATTTTACAGGGAAATTTTTGGTGACTCCTTCAATCTCTGTACTCCCTATTGGTCTGCTCAGATTTTTCTATTTCTTCATGTTCAACCTTTTTTAATTAAATAGATAGAATTTTGTTTTTATGCTTCAGTCTTGGTAGGCACTAGGAAGATGGGTGAATGGGGAGATATTGGTCAAAGGGTACAAAGTTTCAGTTATGTATGATAGGTTCTGGAGATCTAATATATAGAATAATATTATGATTCATGATATTTTATTATATATTTGAAACTTCCTAGGAAAGTATATCTTAAATGTTCTCACCACAAGATACAATGTTGTAACTACTGATGAGGTATTGGATATGTTACATAACTTGATTGTGGTACTCATTTCTTAGAATATATATCACATTGTATACCTTAAACATATATAATTTTTGTTTATCATTTATACCTCAAAGAAAACTGGAAAGAAATTAAAGACTTATAAAAATTTACTCCAAAAGCCTGCTCTGTACTTTTAATAAATTTGTCACATTTTAAAACATTCTTAAACTGACTGGAAATGCAGTGAAAAAGAGAAGACAGAGAAGAGAGAAAAGGGGAGGGAGGGAGGAAGCAGGGACAAAGTGAAAAGCATACAGGCAGATGAAGATTGCGTTTGTACAATATATAGCTTCTGTGAAATGACTGTCTAACCCACCTACCCTGAATGCCACCAACTCCACCTACGAAAGCTCATCCATTATGCTAATTAGTAAGCCAGTTATATCACCAGTGGAAACCCATCGTGTTAGGTAACAATGTCTCCTGTGTTGATCAGAAATAAAGACAGAAAAGTCCTGAGTATGAACTTTCTGAGAACTTTCTGCTCACCCTGTCTTGAGCAGAATCCCTCTTTAGGGAGCCAACAGCAATGATGATGTAACTAAAGTGTATACGTGACATTTGGCTGAAGCATTTTAAAACAATTGAAATGTTCAGTAAAATTTTGGGTTTAAATTACAAGGGGTTAAATAAAAAGCATAAACCACATTAAACAACTCTGAGTATCAATGTATCATCTTTGAGTTACAGAAAATTTAGGCACAAAGTTGTTTTAATCATACAACCATGGTGGTCCAAAACCTAGATTTCATTTGCTGTCATTTCTGAATTTTAGAAAACGTTTTCATTTATTCTACTTCATTTGCTCTCAGATGGTTTATTGTTGTTGATTTGCCTACAGACTATTGACTTTTGAGTGCTGTGTTTGGGAATTTTTGCTGGTTTTCCATTTGGCATTATCCTTCTAGACTTTTTCTCTACTAAGATTCAACTTCATTGGAACAAATGAGAACTGTGTAGTCGTGTTGAAAATACTTCTCAATCTGGCTATTCTCTTGCTATCATTAATCAGGTTTTCTGTGCTTCAAAAATCATTGTTTATTCCTCAACTATCTCTTTAAATCAGTATGAATTTCTTCCTATAGTAGAGGAGAATATCACTGCTGCCTGCGCTATATGTTGTTGCTGCTGCTGCTGCTAAGTCACTTCAATCGTGTCCGACTCTATGCAACCCCATAGATGGCAGCCCACCATCCCTGGGATTCTCCAGGCAAGAACACTGGAGTGGGTTGCCATTTCCTTCTCCAATGCATGAAAGTGAAAAGTGAAAGTGAAGTCGTTCAGTCGCGTCTGACTCTTAGCAACCCCATGGACTGCAGCCTACCAAGCTCTTCTGTCCATGGGATTTTCCAGGCAAGAGTACTGGAGTGAGGTGCCATTGCCTTCTCTGGAGCCGTATGTTAAGTGATTCTATTTCGCCATTGAAAATGGAGAAATGAACATTTTGCTCTAGTCTAGAATGTCACATCACGTATGCGGCTTAATCAAACAATAGGGCAAAGACTGAAAATATCCTCTTAGTAATTTTAGTACATATAATGGTAGAATCTTCTTCACTGTCCCCCACATTTAATCCTCTCCTGTACTTAAGTGTCGAGGAAGTGTGTCAGAAAAGATTAAGATAATTAATATCAAAGAATTTCACATCTAATCCATGAGCTATAGCCCTTGTTTGAGGGAAGGACACAAACTACAAAATTGCACAGGCAGGAAGAGGTGGGTTTCTCGTTAGGACTCTCACTCTAAAAACCATGCCTGTTACATGACTTTTAAACACAGGGGAAATGAAAGTGTAACAGATTTTCAAACTTCCACTTTATTGCTCACTGAGATTCTATTTCAGAGGCCCAAGGCTGCCAAAAGATTGCAGAGACTGGGCGTGCTTTCCTCTCGGTTAGCATCTTTTCAAAGAAAGAAGACATCGCTTTCCATTGTCATCATCAGAAATGAGATACTGAGAGTGAAGATGAGTGGTCTGAGAGCTGATAAAGGGTTGAATGATGGTCTAATTCTGAAAGTGCTAAATAATTGATTGAGGTATGTCCTTATTAGAGGCCAGTGTCAAAAATAGATTACAGAAATGGGATGAGAATATTGTCGGAACTGAATTAATTTCCCAAAGAGAAAAGAACCCTATTTTGTCAATGTACAGTAATTCTATCTTCTCATAAAAATTTTACCTCCATAAAAGCATGTGTATCATTGCTAATGTTCAACTTTTGCCCAAAAGCTAATGGATATTTTCCATTTTATGCAGTATTTCCTATGCAGGCTGCCCCAGGCAGTTTGTCAATGTACTGAAAATTTCCCTTCCCCTACATTTCACCACCATATAAATTATGTATTTTATGGCTAATGTTCACTATTTGAGAACTACAGAAGTATTTCCCCAATTATGCAATTGTTCCATTTTAGAAGGTTACTTGTAACTCAGACTTCGCAAGATCAAAAAATATATACTATGTGCATTCAAGATACATAATGAGATTAAGGTGCAAAGTGGATGCTAAAAGTTCAGGGAACGGGGGTGAATTCTTCTGAGACCTTAGGAAGCAGAGAATCTCAGAGAGGAGACTGTGATGGCCTAGTCATCCCAGGGTTCCTTTAACAAGGAGGTTTTTTTTTTTTTCTTTTTTTTTTTTCAAGAACATGAAAGAAGCCATGGGAGCCATGGGATTTGTATGCTATCCTTTGTAGATTGGGGCTTCCCGGATGGCGCTAGTGGTTGAGAACCCATGTGTCAATGCAGGAGCCATGGGTTCGATCCCTGGGTCAGGGAGATGATCTGGAGTAGGAAATGACAACTCACTCCAGTATTCTGGCCTGGAAAGTTCCATGGACAAAAGAGCCTGGCAGGCTACAGTCCCTGGGGTCAAAAGAGTCAGACACGACTGAGCACACACACGCACTACTTAAATTACTCTGGACTTCTCTCCTAACACACAGTGTGCCGTCTCCACAACCCAATCTTACAAAATTCATCAAGGATTGGGACAGGAATGCCTGCTTGTGGTATCTGATGCTCACTTGCCATCTCACTTTAAGGCCTTGATTCAAGTACCTGACAACTTTGATATTCTATAGAACATAACACAGTACTGTCTGTCTCTAAAGAATAGCAAGCCTTAAGGAATTCATGACTGATAGAGCACCCATTTAGCTTCCAGAGTGATACGCAGAGCTCGACACACACACAAACGTGTATAGTTCAACACACACACTTTACAATATGACATCTGAGCCCACTTTCAGGTTTAGATTTGTGCCTGATAGAATTTTATATGGGAAGTTCCCTAACGTATGAACCTTCAAGTTGCAAACTTTCAAAGATGTGAGCCCTCCAGGACAACTTCATTGACCTCCTTGCTGTGCAACGTGAGGAGCTTACTAATGAAGCCCTGATGGAATTGGGGGCCCAGGGAAAGGACAAAGAGAGATAGAGGAAGCAGAAGGAACTGAAGAACAGGAGAGATTGCAGTGCAAGAGATGGCCAGGGGATTGAGGAGGCACTGTTAGTTTTTGAGATGCAGGACCTGAACCTAGAATGGTACACGAAGGCTGCAGCAGCTCTTCAGAATGCAATCCAATGCGATCGTGTCATCTATGATGAGGGAAAAAGAGCTACACCCAGATGTCATGGAATCGTTGTTTTCAAGAAGGAAGATAGAATTGAAACCAGCAAGGAACCAGACACTGTGCCATCAGCGTCAGGCATGAGTGACATTGCAGCGTGCCCTCTCTCTCCTGTGGCAGCACCTTCAGCGCTACCATCTCCCTCCCCCCCTCCCTCCTCCACTTAGAGTAACCTTTCTTGCCTGCTCACTCGATGCCAGCCCCTGGATGCCAGCTGCTGTACTGCACTACTGTACTTTTCAAGAGATTGCACATAAAATGAAAAATGCTTTCTTTAATTTTTGTTCATATTTGCTTTTTATGTATTATCTGTATGAAAAGTACTTTAAACCTATTAGAGTACAGTATTATCCGCCAATTGTTGGTTACCAAGGCTAACTTTGTTGGACTTACAAACAAATTGGACTTATGAACATAGCCTTGGCATGAAACTCATTGATATGTAGAGGACTTCCCATTATTTGGTGAATCTTTAAATCCATCTGTGCAAAACATGAAAAGGAGAACCTGTTTTGAAAACTCTGTTGAGCATTAAAAATGTTTAATTTTATCATGTGATTATATTATCACGATGTTTATCAACCAGCAAATGTTTATCTAGAAAATATCTGTTGAATGATAGACCAACTAAAATTAGATTTATTCAAACTATTTTTACTTGCCAAGTTAATCAAGAAAGATATAGTCAGTGAATTGGACATATGTTCATGTCTCAATTAGGCGTTCTACTTTCTTTTCAATAGAAAATTATCCATTTCTTTCTAACGGTATTCCTATTACTGAAAATATAGCAATAACTAATAGCAAAAACCTTTCACTGTACTTCTAGATCTCTACATTGAGGATATACATCTATCAAAATTTGGTACCACTTAGAGCGCACATATGCGGATTAATGATCAAAAACAGAATTGCTCACCTGCCATGTGTGTGAATCAGCATGTCCGTGTTCACACCGGGCGTATCATTTGTCTGAGGCAACACTGGTCCATATGCATCTCCACGCTCCTAAACAGGTTTAGAAATGGGACTGAGAAATTGAACACCTATACCAACTTCAGCTCCACATTTAACCCCAATGCTGATTCTACTCCTAGCGCCGGTACTTATTGCACGTCAGGCAACTAGGTGTCCTGACTACACGAAGAATCTCCTTCTCGTGGAAATAGCTCTTGTTTATTTCATTTTTCAGATGAAGAAACAAAAGTAAAGAGACCACATTCCTGTAACCAGTGGGAGTGGAAGCTCTCTTCGAATCCATATTTGTTAGACAAGACTAAGCAATCTGTCACTTGTCATTTTCCACTACATACTACTGTGAATATCATCACTATTTTCACTGTAACACGTTTCCTGAAATTCTGGCTTCTTCTTGCAGTGCACTCTCCTTATATCAAAGATTTGTAGTTTAAAATATTTCTGCCTTAAAAAAAGAAACGCCCACAACGTTTCATTATAGTCAGTAAATGTTGCTGGATTATACTCACTGTGCTCATTTCCTGGTCTTTCATTCAAGATTTCCTTTTTGTCAGTTGGCCACCTCACTATCTGCTCTTTGTCAGCTGCTGACTGTCATAATTCCGGTCGTCCTCCTTGTTGCCTTGACTCCAGTCCACCTTTAAATCATTACTGAAGCTCGCTCCACTTACGGCTTATCAAAAATACTGTTGCTTCTTTTTGCCCTGACCAGAGCTATGCTGGGTTTGATCCCTAAGAGATCTCTAACATTGTTTTAAAAAAAACATCTGTCACACGTGTATGTAACCATGAATGTTTTTATCGTCTCCTCCTTCTTTCAGGGAGAAAATTCACTAACTAATCAGGTAATTAAACACTTGGGAAAGGATGAATCAGGAGCTTGGGATGACTGTATATCAGGTAGATAGCCAACAAGGGCCTACTGGATAGCACAGGGAACTCTACTCAATATTATGGGATAATCTATATGAGAAAAGCATCTGAAAAAGAATGAGTGTATGTGTATGGATAACTGATTCCCTTTGCTGTACGCCTGAAGCTAACACAACATTGTACATCCACCATACTCCAATAAAATCAAAATTATTTAAAAAAGAAGTTTAGCCATGACCTATTTGCAAATTCCACTTCTGGGGACACTCTCTGATGTCATGGGTCCTTTGGCCTCCCCATCCCTTGTTGTTCTTTCAGGATGGCCAACTGCCATATGTTCAGTCTTAGAATTAGCTAATGTCTTTAACTAGTAATAACCAAGCAACACAGAAGACTGCAAATAAGAAAAGAATTTATTTGGGGGCTTAGGAATTGCAATTTGGGAGACACAATACTTTCTATAAAATCCAGAGTGCTACAGGCAAGAGGAGTTAGGGGCTTATAAAGGCAAAAGCCAAAAGGTTAATAAAGTTGTCTGGCAAGAGTTATTATTGGCTCTACTGCAAGAGAGGCAATATTTGTCCTTAAGGGGTACGTTCTCACAAGTTATTGAGGGCAAATGTCCAATAAGTAGCTAGGCTGCATGAGTTATTTGAGAGGAAGGGTCTGATGAGTGTCCTGAGTTTCTGGAACTTGGCAGAGGTTCTGGATGCCTGTGTAAAGACAGTTAAGAGTCAAAGTTCAGATCCCATCCAGGCTATGCCTTAGTCATGCTTCTGCAATGTCTTCCTGGCTCCATTTTAGAGAGCTCTCTTGGCAATACTGACTTTATTCTGATCTTAAACTAGAGACAAACCTAAAAGACCACTAGTAGCCTCTTTTTACCTAGAAGGTAGAATCTGGAAAGAGCTGACAGCTTGCCCCATTGTCAGGCCACCTGGAGGTAAACAGACGTGAATATCCTTCGCTGATGTCCCTTCCAACATTGCTCTTTCCCCGCACATGGCCACTTGATTTTCCAGTTAGTTCCACCCCCTCTCAGTGCAGAAATGGCCTTTCTCTGCAAACACACCCCCTTTTTCATTTTCTTCCTTTTGCTAAATATGTTCCCACACTCCCAGACTCACATGGAAGTCTTTAACTCAGCCCCATGGCTGGTACTTAACTGAGTAACAGCTTCTCAAGGACAATAAGCATTTCTTGAGCACCTACTGTATACTCAGAACCTCCCACCACACAAGGCTTCCTGTGAGAAGACTGAGGTCACTTTTATCCACTCGGGAGACATCGTCCAGTCCTTTTCACGACCCCTGGCATTCTTCAAACACATACTTGTTTCCTCTGGGGCATCCTGTTGTACATGCGTACACACACAGGAGTGGACACAAATCGGTATCATCAGGGAGAAATCCTGCAAGTGGAGACATACTTTAGGATCCACTGCCAGTCCTCAAGTGAGCATGGGTGAGCCCGGGTGTACAGAGCGGAAGGAACCTTTCCCGTGACATCAGTCTTGGATCAAGAGCAAGAGTGGCCACACACAGGGGGCTCCTGATGGGGGCGCTGAGACACGGGCTCATGAGTGGCTGACCACAGGGAACCTCAGGCTCAGCCGCGGGGTCTCTGACCCTCATCCCCCTGTCTCTTTATGATTCTCCCTCTCTCATATTATTACTGAACCCAGAAGTTACAAATTAAACTGGCGGCTCAGATGTTAAATCTAGCCAGCAGATGGCCAGAAGGGCGTAATCATAGGTTTTGGGTTAGTTGCTAAAAAGAGGAGGATTAAATACGAAACTCTGAAATTGCAGATTCCCTCCCAGCCCTGGGGTGCATGGGACCTTGAAACCTCAATGTCAGACCAGGCTGCTTCTAAAAGATTATTTTATGTACCTTCCTTCTGGATGTTGGGACTCCTTAAACAAACACCCCTCCCAGCAATCCTCTTGTTGGCAGAGCCTCCCTCCAGCTGCCAACTCAATACAAAACATTTGTCACACACGATCCCCCACTTCCCTCATGTCCCATAGTTCCAGCTGGCCCTTTTGTCTGAGCAGGACAAAGAGGATGGGAGGCAGGCACCCAGCTTTTACAGGAAGCAGGAGCCCGAGGGAGCCAGGTCCACTCGCTCCAAACTGCTTTATTAAATTATTCATTTGACAACTTCTGCCAAGACCTTGTTGCTGCTTAATTACTTGCTTTTTTCTTTCTCTTTTCAACTTGCTTTTAATTGAAAATCCAAGCCAGCCTTGTTGCAGCCTGGGAAGCTGGATCACTGGGAGGCATCTTCTGATTGTGTCTCATTAGGTGTCCAGCTACTGAAAAATGCATGATTGTCGGAGGAAAGGATGTAGGAGCAAACAAATGCAAAAAAGCAGATTTACTGAGAGCCTCTAATGAGGGAAACAGCACTTTGAAACGCAACCCAGTTTTCTGTTTAACAAGCAAAGCGATAAACGGCAGTCACACAAATGAACCAGGAGTCTAGGAGTGGCTTCTAGTAGATGATGGTTGGAGTCGTGAATAGAGAGGAAAAACAGCAGAGATAGATGCAGCCAGTATCCTGCTGTGGTCTTAAAGGGATTCCAGACCAAATGAGGGATCTAAAATCCAGCCTTGAAAACAGGGACACAGAGCCCGTCTGAGCCATCAGACAGAAATAAGAACTCAGTGCTTGGGCGTGGAAGAAGACTTTGCAATTTACCCAAGCTTATGAATTTCAGGCTGGGTTCTCAAGATGCCCAGAGCTGGTGGGAGGGCCAGAAAAGGCCAAACACATACTTTAGATGCAGAATAGATCCTGCTTTCTCCACCAAGTGCCAGAAAAGACTTTCTTCAAAAGGTTTCATCTAAATCAATAGCATCTTATTATTAATAAATGTTAAATACTAGTACTTGAAAATTATATTTTACTACTGTTTCTACATAAAATATTATTGCTAAATGTAACCAGTTTAAAAATATTACTGAATTATCCTACTTTCTTTATTTTGTACTAAGTCTTCAAAATCTGGTATGTATTTAATAATTCCAGCACTTTGGACTTGCCACATGAAGCTAGTGGCTATCCCATGTGAAAATACAGGCCTAGAGCAGGCACTGTTTCTTTCTGATTTTCTCTCTATCGCAGCAGAGCACCTCAATTTTATCTTCTGACTCTTCCTGGATGTTTTATTTCTTCTGTCACTTAGAACTTAAAACTTACGGTTTTTTTTTTTTTTTTTGTCTTATTATTATAAGTGAAGAAAACAGCTATCTGTAAGAGACTATCCAGCTCTTAATAAACCCACTACATCCTCCCATCTGTGAGCATGAGTCGATTTTGTTGTGTGTTTTGCTTTAGGTCCCTTCTATTCCAGGCCTCTTTCCTCTGCAGTTATTTTTTGCCTGTGTTTACTTTGGCCTCCCTACGCCTGGTGATCTCTGCATGTGTGCGTGCGCACTCAGTCTTGTCCGACTCTGCAGCCCCATGGACTGTAGCCCATCAGGCTGTTCTGTCCATGGGATTCTCCAGGCAAGAATACAGGAGTGGGCTGCCATTTCCTCCTCCAAGGGATCTTCCTGACCCAGGGATCAAACTCAAATCTCCTACATCTCCAGCATTGGCAAGCAGAATCATTACCACTGAAACACTTGGGAAGCCCTGATCTCTGTATAATCCTATTTAAAAGTCAAGTACTCTGTTGATGAACCAAGGGAGAAGATGTATTTCTTTTCTTTGGCACAAATGGGCATGGGGCTGGCTGTGAGGCTAAGGAACAAGAAAGAATTTTAAGATGAACCTAGTTTCCCATGGGATTTTTAGTTTATTTAGAGATGAGTCCTGTGGGTTTTGGCTGGGGCAAAATGCTATCTTGCTGAACTCTGTGACGGAAGATATGTGTCTGGGTAGCTTTCCTAAATTAAGATTTTCTAGTAACTCCTCTTCCCCATCATCATTTGTTCTTGACCGATGAGCAAACTGAGACTCAAGAAGCATCTCGCTCAAATTCTGTGGCACGTTATAGGACTGGGATCATTCCCCTTTCCCCTATTTGATGCTCTACCATCAGCCTCTCTGAAATGAGCACCTGCCTTGGCTCAGTAACAAGCATAGGAGCTGAAATTCCCATAGAGGAGAAGCTGTCTTTCTGGCCAAGGAACTGTACCTCTCCATGAAAAGACACTGATGCTGGGAGGGATTGAGGGCAAGAGGAGAAGGGGACCATAGAGGATGAGATGGTTGGATGGCATCACCGACTCGATGGACATAAGTTTGGGTAAACTCCAGGAGTTGGTGATGGACAGGGAGACTACTGTGCTGTGGTCCATGGGGTCATAAAGAGTTGGACATGACTGAGTGACTGAACTGAACTGAACTGAACTGAACTGTTGATCCCATTTTATTTTAAAAGGAAAACAGGAAAAAATGCTCATCCTAGGTCACACACATTTCATTTACTTAGAAATCTTTCCCTGAATTGTTTAATCAATCTTATGAATTATTTATATTACAATATTTCAAATTCTGAAATTTAAGTGTCTTGCTTAGAGTAAACCAGGTAGTGAACATTGGAGCTGGCATTTAAATCCCGGCCTTTCTAATCATAGACGGATGCTGCTTGCTATCAATCAAGAAGATACCAATTCAAGAGCCTGAAAAAACCCCTCAGTATTTGATGGGTCTAAAGAAGTCCAGATATGACACCAAATTCAATCAGTTCATTACTTTTTTTTAAATTTCAAGCTTTTATCTGACAGAATAATGCCTAATAACAAGCACTGAAATCTAAGCAGTTTAATGATTCATATTTGTAAGGAAGTTACTGTTCTTGAAAGTTATCTAGACTGCTAGCAAAACAGAAAGAAATTCAGCCACCGTCATCTATTTTCCAGGGAACTGACAATGGGGATTGAAGAAAGATTTTCCGTTTACTTTCTACATTCATTTTCCTATTAGTAAACACAATGCTTCACTCTGCACCATGTAGATAAGTCCATCAGTTGTTACCATTAATCTCCCATCCAACTTGGAAAGATCATCACCAGTAGATGATGATACTGTTTCTAATATAGCCTTATTTGGGACACATCTCTGATAAGATATTCTCCTCCAGGAATTACTTGGGTAGGTGGTTACCCAAGTCTTCTTATTTGTCCCCTGTTTCCAAATAAATTCAATGTGGAAAAAAAAACGAACAAACAAAACCTTTGCTTCTTTCCCAGACTTTAGACATGGAGCTATTTCAGAATGTGTCAGTGATACTTTTCCCAAGTCCTCCTTACAGTCTTCATGATTAATATGTGTGTGGCAGAATTGGTGATTTTTAAATCCCCA
This sequence comes from Aepyceros melampus, assembly GCA_006408695.1. NCBI lineage: Eukaryota > Metazoa > Chordata > Mammalia > Artiodactyla > Bovidae > Aepyceros > Aepyceros melampus. The sequence goes on from SJXQ01007259.1 coordinate 21,238, forward strand.
AAGATAAGAGACTCCTGAAATCAAATCATGGTTCCTGGGTTTTAGTAGACCAGAACACTTTTTCCAAAGAATAATGTCAAACATGATAAAGTGATATCCCTCAGCATATCCCAGTGATGATATCCAGAGAAGAGCAAAGACTGACTCAAACCTGTTGCAGCACTAAATGCGATTTGATCTAATTGAGAGATTACAAGTTTCTGTAAGCAGGGAGTTCAGAAATTGATATGGGCTCCACATTTCAGTAGCAGAACACAGGAGTGATTGAACTAATAGATGTTTGGGGGTTTCTGGAGGATCCTGTTGTCATTTTCTTTCATAAAAAAGTTCTAAGAATACACATAAGTATTGCTGGTAAGTTTTCTGAGGGGAAAAGCCATCAAAGGCATAGTGTATTAGAACAGACAAGATAATCACAAAGAGCTGTTCCCATAACCCCTTGCCACTTTCTGCAAGGACTTTTTCTACAGCCATATACACTCCATAGATTAAAGAGTAAGACCAAACTAATAATAAGAGGAATGATAATTGAAAGCATCCCATACAGAATTAATTGAGATTGAGCAGACATTCTTCTACCTCTGTAGTAACAATGCTGGCATGCGTGGGCGGCGGATCACTGGGCCACTCCTTCTCATGTCTTGATTATAGGTGTGTGGAAACAAAGACACCAACTAGATTTTATGAAACAAGTTATTAGCTACCTTTTTTTTTTTCATTTGGATTCACTGCTATTCCATAATATAGACTCAGATTGCCTTTATCAGTACGAAACATCAAACACAAAAATCTATTTAGAGGAATTGAGTTTTGTCACATAACAGACAAATCAGTCAGAGAGGAGGATAAAACTCACTTATAAATTCTCATTTGGGCATAATGATTTAGGAAAGAGTGCTGAATGGACTCCTGGTCTTAATGATGTCTAAAATATGGCTCCTGTCAGCACAGAAGAGGATACTTTGATTGTAAGATGTGGGTTTTATGTATGTCAATATGAATGATGTTAATAATAACTGAAATTGTTTCTTCAGTGAAATTTCTCAGTATATTACAAGACCAAATCAAACCAGATTTTCAGAAAAGCAAAGCCTTATTTAGTGATTTTGGCCCCTAGAATATTACATGTTTGTTTATTTTTTTGTAGGAGGAGAGTATTCTCCCCTTCTCAAGAATAACTTATTGCATTTATTCCTGAATCAAAATCTTGCTAGGCTAAATATAATAGCTTCTACTTTATTAAAAAAAAAAAAAAACCCAATATTGGTACCATGCAATGACTTAACTGCCTGTTCCAGGAAATCTTTGAACCTGATAGTTAAGGCTATTAGCTAACTCAACAGCTAACACATCTGAATGGATGACTTGCTCATTGAGACATTTCAAGATCTCCATCCCACTGTTGCTGCTTCTGCTGCTAAGTCGCTTCAGTCGTGTCTGACTCTGTGCGACCCCAGGACGGCAGCCCACCAGGCTCCCCCGTCCCTGGGATTCTCCAGGCAAGAACATGGGATGGAGTGGGTTGCCATTTCCTTCTCCAACGCATGAAAGTGAAAAGTGAAAGTGAAGTCGCTCAGTCGTGTTCAACTCTCAGCGACCTCATGGACTGCAGCCCACCAGGTTCCTCTGTCCACAGGATTTTCCAGGCAAGAGTACTGGAGTGGGGTGCCATTGTCATAAACTCTACTCAGCCCCAAACAGCTACTACCTGCAAGACCCATGTTAAAGTCACCCTCTCAGACCCTAAACCCTGGTCCCCCAGGACTCTCTCAAGTCATGTTCTCCTAAGATGCAATCCACTTCCCAGAAAAACAGAAAAACTTCAGGATTCTTCAACATATCCTACTTTATTGTCATGAGTTTTCATTCTATTAACAGTTTAAACTTCATGAGATATTATATTACTTCTATAAATAGCCAATATTTGCTTTTATTCACCCATATATTTAACCTTATCAGGAATCATTCATCCTTGAAATTTTGATCTGTACCACCTGGGATAATTTTTCTTTTTCAAAATTTCCTTTATTTTGCCTTAATTAAAAAAAATTGCTTCTTGCCATACAGTTCAAGGCTAGCAGCTATGTTCTTTTATCAATTTGAAAACATCATTTCATTGCTTTATCTTTATCTCTGTAGAGAGCTCAGCAGAAATCAGAAGTCAGCCTTACTTTTGCTATTTTGGAGAAAGTCTGTCCTTTTCTTCCAGCTATTTAAAAGTACTTCCTCTTTGTCTTTGATTTCCAGCAGTTTTATTATGATGTTCTTAGCTGTGGTTTACTTTCCATTTCTTTGGCTTGGAGTTCGTTGTTCCTCTTGAATATGAGGCTCAATTATTTTTTGCCTTGGGAACAATTTGACCATTATCTCTTCAGTTAAGGCTTCAGACCTACCTCTCCGTTACTGTTTCCAACTCCATGCCCCATGAGTCTCGGGTAAGCTTTCTATACTTTCTGTCACGTCGCTTCTCTGTGAAGAGGGCAGATGTGGGCCGCTGGGGTTCAGCTGAAGGGCACTGCCGTGGAGAAGCCCCCGGGACATCAGCAGAGCACAGACAGCTGTGCTCTACATTCTCAGACAAAAACCACCCCCTCCCTTGGCTTTGGGTGGTTGCAGACTTTCCAGAGTCTCATCTGAACTGGAGAAGGAAATCTCTCGCTAAGGGGCAACTCAAGGACAACTCCATATTAATGAGCACCTCTTCAGGGGACTCCACACACTTGTTCCCTAATGACGTCCATGGAATCGGTTCATTGCTAAGACTTTGTGCCCAGGGAAAAGATGAAAAGAAGAAGCAGACCCCCAAATAATAGCTATTACACAGGGGGTCCTTGGTCTTCCCAGGCGGTGCTAGTGGTAAAGAACCCAGCTTCCAATGCAGGAGACACAAGAGAAGCCAGTTCAGTCCCTGGGTTGGGAAGATCCCCTGAAGGAGGGCATGGCAACCCACTCCAGTTTTCTTGCCTGGAGAATCCCATGGACAGAGGAGTCTGGCAGGTTACAGTCCATGGGGTCACAGAGAGTCAGACACAACAGAAGTGACTTAGCAGGCATCACAGGGAGTCCTTACCAGGAGTCAAGCGCTGGGTTCATTGCTGGACATGCACTATTACCTTTAACAATACCACAAGTTAGGCACTTCTATTTCCATGTTAAGGCAAGGAAACTAAGATTTAGACAGGTTTAGTGAGCAGCAGAGCTGGGACTTGAATCCAGTTAGATACACTCCAGAGAAAACACACTTCACCCCCCATGTTTGGTTGGGCTGTGTTGGGAGGAATGAGTTTAAACCTCTCATTTCAGCCTTGTTCACCTCCAATGTCAGTGGTCCAGAATTACAGGCTGCGCTCCAGGGGCTGCTGGTGCTGGGAAGACAGAAGCCTGAAAATCTGGCTCAGTAGAGAGCCCTGGAGCAGGAAGAAGTGAGTGAACACCAGGCTTCCTTCCAACAGGAGAGAGACACCCACCTCCCCATGAAGGGGGCCTTTCTGCTCAACCCGGCCTNTTTAGTGTGTGTGTGCAAGCTCAGTTGACGAGTCATGTCCAGCTATTTGCAACCCCCTGGACTGTAGCCCACCAGGCTCCTCCGTCCATGGGCTTCTCCAGGCACGAATACTAGAGTGGGTGGCCATGCCCTTCTTCAGGGCATCTTCCTGACCCAGGGATCAAACCCGCGTCTCTTACATCTCCTGCGTTGGCAGGTGGGTTCTTTACCACCAGCACCCCTGGGACGCTTTCCAGAAGCACTCTGGGGCCCAGCCTTTGAGCATCGCCTGCACAGCAACCCCTTCCAGCAGGCCAGGAGGCATGCAGGCTTTCAGATGAGGCACGTGGGCTGTCTCTGACCCTGCAGCTTGAGTTTTTGAAGTTTTTCTAAGATGCCTCACATAATCTCCATTCCGGAAGGTCATGAGTACAGTTCCCAGGACCTCTCCCACTGGCCAGCGAAGGGCTCTCTGACTTTTGGAGAAGAGAAGGGAGATCTGCTATCCCTGGTAAAAGTATAAACTTTGAGGGATAAACTTTGAGTATAAACTTTGAACCCTTCTGAGGATGGAAATAGATGAGAGAATGGAGTCCTGGGGGTGAAAATGTCTAGGTTAATTGCTTTGATTTCAGGTAGACACGTTTAGGTCATTTCATCTGCATGCCTCTCTAAGGCTTTCAGATGAGGCACGTGGGCTGTCTCTGACCCTGCAGCTTGAGTTTTTGAAGTTTTTCTAAGATGCCTCACATAATCTCCATTCCGGAAGGTCATGAGTACAGTTCCCAGGACCTCTCCCACTGGCCAGCGAAGGGCTCTCTGACTTTTGGAGAAGAGAAGGGAGATCTGCTATCCCTGGTAAAAGTATAAACTTTGAGGGATAAACTTTGAGTATAAACTTTGAACCCTTCTGAGGATGGAAATAGATGAGAGAATGGAGTCCTGGGGGTGAAAATGTCTCGGTTAATTGCTTTGATTTCAGGTAGACACGTTTAGGTCATTTCATCTGCATGCCTCTCGGAGGGAGCACGTGCTTGGATTATTAATGAATTCTGGGTTACATTGGAGCAGCATCTAATTCCCTTCAGCGTGTGCAAGGGGACAACAGGAGAAAGAGGAGCCTGGGGAGATGTGTACCCCATGTGGAGTCCTAAATGTTCTTTGTTGTGAGCCTGGAATTTAAAGAGAAAGTGGGGAGCCCTCCTCACTCCCCGGGAGAGCCTGCCTCCTTGCAGGATCAGTATGAAGACTCTTTTGTGTCCTGTGGAGGCAGGAAGGGCAGTCTGATCCCATACACTGTTCACAGCAGCTTCCCCATAACAACTGAAATACTGGCTGCGATGCATACCCCCTTGAGGGTTCAGTGCCACCTGAGAGTAAAACGCAAAAGGGTCCCCTTCCTGTTTCCTGACCTTTATTTCCAAACAGAGGTATATAGGAATCTTGTGTTGCCTCTCATGGTGACTGCTGTATAATTAATGTCCCAATAATGGATGTACGGATGTCCCAATGGATTCATGAATAAATGAAAATATGAATAAATGAATAAAAACTAAGCTCTCTGCATCAAGTCATACGTAAGGCACAGCCAGATACCTGGGCCTAGAGCCTAGCCTCTGAGCAGCTCAGAAAGGCTTCTGGAATATTTTAGTTGACTTGAACAAACTCAGAATGGCAATGCTTGTCATGCTTCAAGCAGCAGCATAAAACTTGATTAAACAGCCTGAGCTACCAAGGAAAATGTCAGTCCACAGAGGAGGAAGGTCTTAGATGTTTGCTTATGACTCTCCAAATGTGAAGCAATTGATTGTGGCCGCTCTGCCATTTTCCCTAACTCATGTGCCCATCTATATCCCTTTGAACAAGTCCAAGGACTCCTACTGGTAAGGAATTAGCATGCTGATCGATTTAGATAACCATCAAATTCATAAGTAATATATTTAGAGACTGACTTTCCGAGTTCATGCCCATCTTCCACAAATCCATTAAGCCATGGCCATACAGGTTCAGGTTACAGGCTTCCATTCGTACCCTCTGTGCTTTGGAGACTAAAAGTTTCATAGATCCAGAGCCTAGTGGGAGTAAGATTTTCTCCATGTAATCAGTGGTACTAGGAGCAAAAAGAATATTCTATTGATCCTGGCTTTTAATTCATAGTATGTTCAAGCCAGAGAAGAAATTAGAGATGACCCAATTGTTTAGATTGGTGCTGGTTCTGATAGTTTACATATGGAAACTTAATATGTTCTGCTTTCTTCATTTTCTTTGAAGAATGGAAAGGTCAGTTTCCCCACACCTCCAAGGAAGTTTTGAAAATTAAGCCTGCCCTACCTCGGAAGGAAAGTTATGACCAACCTAGATAGCATATTCAAAAGCAGAGACATTACTTTGCCAACAAATGTCCATCTAGTCAAGGCTATGGTTTTTCCAGTGGTCATGTATGGATGTGAGAGTTGGACTGTGAAGAAGGCTGAGCACTGAAGAATTGATGCTTTTCATCTGTGGTGTTGGAGAAGACTTTTGAGAGTCCCTTGGACTGCAAGGAGATCCAACCAATCCATTCTGAAGGGATCAACCCTGAGATTTCTTTGGAAGGAAGGATGCTAAAGCTGAAACTCCAGTACTTTGGCCACCTCATGCAAAGAGTTGACTCATTGGAAAAGACTCTGATGCTTGGAGGGATTGGGGGCAGGAGGAGAAGGGGACGACCGAGGATGAGATGGCTGATGGCATTACCAACTCAATGGACGTGAGTCTGAGTGAACTCTGGGAGTTGGTGATGGACAGGGAGGCCTGGCGTGCTGCGATTCATGGGGTCGCAAAGAGTTCAACACGACTGAGCAACTAAACTGAACTGAACCATATGAGAACAAAGCAACAATTTGTTCAGTTTTCATGTTTACATAAGTTACCAAGTTAAACTGTTGCTCAGTCACTCAGTCTTGTCCAAGTATGCAACCCATGGACTGCAACACACCAGGCTTCCCTGTCCTTCATTATCTCTCAGAGTTTGCTCAAACTCATGTCCATTGAGTCAATGACGCCATCCAACCATTTCATCCTCTCTCACCCCCTTCTCCTCCTGCCCTCAATCTCTCCCAGCATCTGGGTCTTTTCCGATGAATTGGCTCTTCGCATCAGGTGGCCAAAGTACTGACTATTCATTGGAAGGATGGAAGCTGAAGTTGAAGCTCCAATACTTTGGCCACCTGATGGACTGGTTTGATCTCCTTGCTGTCCAAGGGAATCAAGTTAAATAGTCTAGTTTTATCGAGAGAAGGGAGAAGATCCTAAGGAAGTTTCCATAACAAGACAGGCCAACCACATAGTAAGAGCTGGGTGAGTGAAACTTCCCAAGTTCCCTGCAGGAGTCAGGTGTCCAAGAGAAACATGGGAGCTGATTTGACACCACCAGCTACCAAGTCTTCACCTAGGGGTGAACATCTCACCACCCAGGTTGGGTGTCTTTACCAACTGTGCCTCCCATGGGTGCCCGGTGAGAATGGAAGTTTGTCAGTGTGCATTATCACCCCAAGGACTGCCCACCAAGGGTGACATTTGATCATGAACTACCGTCCACCTCTAATTACTCCTGCAGTGCAGCAGGAACCTGGGAACTCAGAAGAGGACCCTAGAACTCTAGCACTGGAAGGGACTGAAGTAAAGATCTCAAGGACCCTTGAGCTGTGTGACAAAGGTCACTTCAATACTGTTTTCCTTTTTCTTTTTTTCCCCAATACTGTTTTATTTTACCTATGAAAAACAAGGATTCAGAGAGGATCTTAGGATTTGCTTGAGTCACAGAATATGGTCAACACCAAGACACACTTAGGATCCAAGTTGCCTAAGTCCATGGACTTCAGGGTTTCTTTTGCTGAACGTAAGTAATATCCACATAATGGCTGTAATTGGTAGAATTCATCCTAAAACATTTTTTCAATAAACAAGGAAGTAACCTAAAAAGGTCAGGGTAGGAACTCCCAAAGTCCAACTGACTTATTGCTGGACAGACTCTGGGAACATTTGACTCTGCCTCACAGGAAGCCCTGAGCGAATTCTCGCTAAGTTTTTGAATCACTTGGTCTTTTATCTCACACCCTGCCCACAGATTTAAAAAGCTTTGCCGAACAATGACCTCTCTGAGCTGACACCTGCCATTTGTGAATTTTAAATCAGGGCCTGCAGTTTACTGCTCAAGTTAAAAGGCTCCAACAGGAAGAGACTTCTCCTCCGCATCACTTTCAAATATGTTTTCAATGTTTTAAGTGGAGGATAACTGCTTTACAATGCTGTGTTGGTTCCTGCCACACAGCATCATGAATCAGGCATAACTATCCACATGTTCCTACCCCTTTAGCCATCTGGCCCCTCCAGGTTGTCACAGAGCTGCTCTGTGTTCGTAGTCTCTTCCTTTCCTGACCTTTTTCTGGTTGTCTGAACTCTTCTCTCTGATTTCTCCTCCAAGTTGCCTCATTCCTGGGCTTTACGGAGACGTGTTCCTTTTTGTATCCTTTGTCATTAATTTTCCATTTGGAGTTTGGCAACTCTCTCCTTTACTGATTACCAGTAATTATATTCAATAATTATATTCATGCAAGTTTCTCATTGCAAAAAAAAAAAAAAGAATAAGCAGAGAAAAGCCATACAGAGTCAGAGGTCAAAGCAGCTCCTTTTTCTGGCTCTGGAGCGTAAAGCAACCCAACTCCACTGGGACAGAAACTTCCGTCATAGGACCTCACCCTATATCTCTCTGCATCTGGCTGTTCCTCCATATCTTTTGTCTTTATCTTTAATAAACTGCAAGCATTTCCTGGAGTTCTGTGAACTGCTGTAGCAAATTAATCGAACCTGAGGAGGGGTCATGGAACCTCCGATTTGCAGCCAAATTGATGAAGTTACCAGTTTAAGAAGAATCATTCTATCCTCTTAATCTCCTCCCACTGACTTTCACCACCACTGGAATCCCAAAGAGCAGCTGGAGAGGGAAAAGGGGAAGCACAGGGCCGAGAAGTAGAGACGGGACTGGCACACCTCACTTCCTCATCGCAGACTGGCCGCCAGAAGCCAGCCAGTGCTGGGGCTGGGGTGGGGGGAGTCTCCATCACAACCAGCTCAGGGTTCTGCATAGTAGCTTTGCACACTCCGAGTACGCAAACAAACAAACTGCAGTTTTACTTGCCTGATAGTGAACAGAAAGCCGCAGACCTGCCAGAGTTTTCACTTGGAAAAGAAAATGGTCTTTTAAAAGAAATAAATTTAAAAGAGATGGTAGAAAATGAAAATGAATTTATGTTTTGATTTGTGAACTTGAGCTTCAGAAGTTCTGCACATTCCAAACAACAAGGTCCTACTGTAGAGCACAGACCATAGTCGATATTCTATGGTAAGCCCTCATGGAAAAGAATATTTTTGAAAAGAATAAACATATGTTTGTCAAAGCTGTATATTGTCACCCTGCTTATTTAACTTATATGCAGAGTGTGTCATGTGAAATGCTAGGCTGTATGAAGCACAATCTGGAATCAAGATTGCCAGGAAAAATATCAATAACCTCAGATATGCAGATGATACCACCCTTATGGCACAAAGTGAAGAAGAACTAAAAAGCCTCTCGATGAAAGTGAAAGAGGAGAGTAAGCAGTTGGCTTAAAACTCAACATCCAGAAAACTAAGATCATGGCATCTGGTCCCATCACTTCATGGCAAATAGATGGGGAAACAATGGAAATAGTGAGAGACTTTACTTTGGGGGGCTCCAAAATCACTGCAGATGGTGATTGCAGCCATGAAATTAAAAGACACTTGCTCCTTGGAAGAAAAGCTATGACCAACCTAGACAGCATGTTAAAAAGCAGAGACATCACTTTGCCAACAAAGGTCAGTTTGTTGTTTGCCAAAATACAGTTTGTTTGTTTGTTTGCCATCTAGTCAAAGCTACAGTTTTTCCAGTAGTCATGAACAGATGTACTTGTACCATAAGGAAGGCTGAGCATCAAAGAGTTGATGTTTTCAAATTGTGGTGCTGGAGAAGACTCTTGAGAGTCCCTTGGACTGCGAGGAGATCCAACCAGCCAATCCTAAAGGAAATCCTAAAGAAAGTCAGTCCTGAATATTCACTGGAAGGACTGATGCTGAAGTTGAAGCTCCAATCCTCTGGCCACCTGATTCGAAGAACCAACTCATTGGGAAAGACCCTGATGCTGGGAAAGATTAAGGGCAGGAGAAGGGGGTGACAAAGGATGAGATGGTTGGATGGCATCACCAACTCAATAGACATGAGTCTGAGTAAACTCTGGGAGATAGTGAAGGACAGGGAAGCCTGGCATGATGCACGCCATGGGGCGGCAAAGAGTCAGACACGACTGAGCAACTGAACAACAACAGCAACTATATATATATATATATATATATATATATATATATCTGAATCACTTCTCTGTACAACAGTAATTACTACAATGTTGTAAATCAACTACTTTTCAGTTAAACAATAATAATAATAAAAAGAAGTTCTCTGTATACTGTAAACCAGTTCCATTACTCTCAGAACCACTAGAGTAATATAATTCAGAGTCAGGGTAGACTGTAGAAAAATAGGTTTTCCAGAAAATAGAAATCCAAAGGTAGAAATATCATCCAGGCCCACTTGGCCTGATTTAATTTCTCTTTCTGGATGAAGAGCCAGTCTTTATAGTATTGAGCATGTTTCAGAAGCCCAATGTTTCTGAATATCCTCTTCAATGAGGATGTTTAAAATTTTAGTGTGGGACAATGGCTCTCAAACTGTGATCTCTAGAGCGACCGTTGTCAGCATCACCTGGGCACTGGTTAGAAACACAAATTCTTAGGCCCCATTCCAGGCTTGCTGAATCAGATCCGTGGAGTGAGCCCAGCAGTCCACATTTAACAAGCCTTCTAGGTGGTGTTGACACAGCGTGAGAACCACGGGTGAAGGATATTTCAGAATATTGACACAAGTCCTCATATCAGAAGGCAGCAAATGAACAGAATCTCAGCTTTGAAAAAGGAGATTCAGGCAGAGGGCAGGACAGGATCTGAACTAGGAGAAGTTTGGACCAAATAGAGACAGAGGGCATCTAGACACAGCTGACTCACAGGAAATGACACCAGCCTCCTTTGGCATGCTTTACACGCCCTTAAGAAGCCAGGTGAAAAGAAAGCTGAGTACAAAAATGTGTTTCTTCACACACGTCACATAAATGTCATGACCATGACTATTGAGCACGTGCAGTTGATTTTAAAATTTACTTAGGTTCTTCACTGGACCCCTGAGAACCCAGGGAAAGGGTTTTCTATATATGAGCCATTGTTGTTTAGTTGTTAAGTTGTGTCTGACTCTTTGTGACCCCATGGACTGTAGCCCGCAGGTTCCTCTGTCCATGGGATTTCCCAGGCAAGAATAATGGGGTGAGTTGCCATTTCCTTCTCCAGGGGGGTCTTCCCGACCCAGGGAGCCAAGCTGTGCTTTGTGTATTGGCAGGCAGATGCTTTACCACTGAGCCACTTCGGAAGCCGTATAATTGCACAGTTTATTATAGGAGCTGGAAGGCTGTGGCTTGTTGCATGAAAAAGTAGCTGAATGCTTCTCCCTCCCATGCCCTGCACACAACACAGACCTCTGTTTATTAAAACTTGTACAAGAAGTGGGGGAGGGAAGGTTGGGCTTAGCTTATGCAAACTGTTATACAGAGAATGATTAAACAACAAAGTCCTATGTATAAAGGACTATACTCAATATCCTGTGATGAACCATAGTGGAAAAGAATATGTATGTATATAACTGAATCACTTTGTTGCACAGCAGAAATTAACACAACATTGTAAATCAACTGTATTCCAGTAAAATTATTTTTTTTAAACCCTGCATCACTGTACAAGTAAGTGCAAAGCTACAGTGAGGATCCATCTGAAGGGGATGACACAAGTCAAGTGTCTCAGATTTCTGGAAGAACAGGTCTGCCCAATAGCACTCATTTGTTCAGCTTGCATTTAGCTCAGTTGATAAAGGATCCGCCTGCAATGCGGGAGACCTGAGTTCAATCCCTGGGTTGGGAAGATGCCCTGGAGAAGGGAAAGGCTACCCACTCCAGGATTCTGGCCTGGAAAATCCCATGGACTGTGTAGTCCATTGGGCCGCAAAGAGTCGGACACGACTGAGTGACTGTCACTGAACTGCTTGCACCAGCATCATTACAACCTTAATACATTGAATAGCTAATGTGTCGTATACCTTCTTACAAATCAGTCATATCATACTTATAGGGATTTTCTCATTTAAACTTCATGGTAATTTATCTTTGGAATACAATTATTATTCTCATTTCAAAGAGGAAACTGACCTTAATAAACACCCCAAGTTGCCTATCTAGAAAGTGGTAGAACCAAGTTTTCAACCCAAGCAGTATACTATCCGATCTCTTAAGCATGACACTATTTCTCCCTACAAAACTGGTAGTGTTTTATATTTCAGTCTATAATAACATATAATCTCTGCTTGTTGCACACAGATTGCCCATTTTCTGCCTAAAATGTATCTGACATTTTGGGCAGATAAGACTTGGATCTGCCATTTATTACTTGTGAGAATGAGGGCACGGTACCTAATGTCACTCAGCCAGGCTTTTCTCTTCTAGTTTGCAAGGCTGCATGAAAATAATGTGAAGTATCTGCAGCACTCGGTCATAGAAGGTTAATAAAACTCCAAGAAACACTTTGCAGAACAAGGGCCCCCCACCACCACTATTCAGCCTCGACTCCATCAAAGCAGACCTGTAAAGTACAAGTCAGGGAAGGGTCTTGCTGTAGATTTCCAACTTGGAAATGCATCGCCCTGATAGTGTCTCCTGTGAAAAATGTGACTTTGTACACATTAATACAATCAAAAGATTAAGTCTATCAACATGGAGCCAATCAAATGAAGGTGTACGCCAGGGCCAGAGAGCCACAAGCTACCAGGGGCCAGCTCAGGAAGTCACCCAGGCCACCAAAAGGGATCTATTTACATTATCTTGCTTCATCCCCATGAAGTTAAGTTAGCATCATTCTCATCACATTCTGAAGGAGAAAATTAAACCACGGACAACAGCTTATCCATGTCATACATCAGAAGAGCTGGGATTTCAACCCAGGCCAGTCTGAGTTTAAAAGTCCAAACTATTGCCTGTCAATGATGCTGACTCCCCAGTAAAATAACACACATGGATTGTGTATCATTTGAGAAATAGACAGCCTCTGTTCTTTGCCATGAGTGTAAATGATCAGGTACGTGACTAATATCACCGTAAGTTTCCTCTGTAGGATGTGTTGGCATGGGAACTGAGCCTCCTGATTGGCCAGCAGAGCTCTCATATGTGCGGGACGAGATCCAGGCTTTCCAGTCCTCACGCACTTGCCTGCCACCAGCTTGACTGTTGCTATTTCCGCGTGACACTTGCAAGGAATCACCATCATTACATCCCACAGATAGAAGGCAGCCGTAGCAACAGATAAGATGAAAGCTAAACAACAACGTTACACACTAGCTATATCCACGCATCCTGTCTTTATGGGGAAACAAATTAAAAACACTAGAAAAATGGTAAACACTTTAGCATCAACCTGAAACTCTCTATTGTACTTGATCAGAACAGTATCACGGTATTGAAAAGGGAACACCATTCAGTACATGAGTTAGTATCATTTAATGCCTTGTCCAGCTTGCCACTCCAGTCGTCTCATATGTCACCAGAGAGCATTTGCTGTGGCCCCAGCGGTAAGCCTGGCATGCTGCGGTCATGAGGATGTAAAGAGTCGGATACAACTTGGCAACTGAACAGCAACAAGAGTGGTAACTACCGCACTTTAGGGAATATTGAAACAGGAATATTGTGAGGGCTCCTTCTGATCCTTTGATTTTATGGAAATGTTCCTACTTGCGCTTTGGCAATGCACCTATTAGGATGCCTACAGTAATGTGCATCAGCAATGCATGTGTGTGTGTGTGTGTGTGTGACAAATATTGTTGTTTTGTTGTTGTTTAGTTGCTAAGTCACATCTGACTCTTTTTAAACCCCGTGGACTGTAGCCCACCAGGCTTCTCTGTCTATGGGATTTCCCAGGCAGGAATCCTGGACTGGGGTGCCATTTCCTCCTGCAACAGTATCTTCCTGACCCAGGGAGTGAACCTGCATTTCCTGTATTGGCAGGTGGGTGCTTTACCACTGAGCCACCAAGGAAGCCCATGATAAATACTGATGATGGATAAGTAATACAATCCTCACCCACTCAAAGGTTCACTAACAATCAGAACGTAAGAAAGCATGGTGCATGATTCACCTGCAATGTTAACAGTTCCCTGAAGCTGAGAATGTACCCCATGACTAGGATCAAACGCTGGGGAAAAAAATCTGCCTATCAACACAACACAGCTCAAAACAGTGAAAGGAAACTGTTGGCTCTTCTCCACCAAGTAAGGGGCACTATCGAGTCACATCTGGGGTTCATCTGTAATGAAGACTTGCCTTCCAAGCATTCTTTTCTGCCTCCCCAAAATATTTCATTTATATATAAGAGAAAAGATAGACAGTTCCTAGGAAGAGGAAAAAGCTAGGCAGAAAGAGAAACCGCCTACCTGTGTGGTCCCTGCTGGCTTTCCTCAGATTGTAAACATTAAAACAATGAACAATGTATTAGGGAAATAACAACTGATTACAAATAAGACTGCCTGATAAGAGACGGTTCTCTGTTGATTGGCCTCACTGTAGTCAGGCAGATGCTCCTAGACATGCAAATACTGGTGATTTTCGAATAAAAATGTCNCATTAAAACAATGAACAATGTATTAGGGAAATAACAACTGATTACAAATAAGACTGCCTGATAAGAGACGGTTCTCTGTTGATTGGCCTCACTGTAGTCAGGCAGATGCTCCTAGACATGCAAATACTGGTGATTTTCGAATAAAAATGTCCCTTCCATTTATAATTACCCTCCTGGGAAATTTCTTTTGAAAATTCATTAGATACAGCCATCACCTTCATAAATTTTGCTGTCCCTTTCACAGACTTGAAGGTTGACAGAGAGCAAGTAGAAATGATTCAGTAAGCCATGTGACCGATGTTATGCTTCGTTTTAAACTCTATCCAAAAGACACCACGCCAAGTAACCAGAAGATGCTAACAGAAAAGTCAGGGAGAAAACCCTTGCAAGGAAGTCCCTCACGTCTACCCTGATTATATATGTATCATCCAAACAGGGGTGGGTTTTTAATGAAGGAATGTATCGGTTAGATACTGCTGCTGCTGCTAAGTCACTTCAGTCGTGTCCGACTCTGTGCAACCCCATAGACGGCAGCCCACCAGGCTCCTGTCCCTGGGATTCTCCAGGCAAGAGTATTGGAGTGGGTTGCCATTGCCTTCTCCAATGCATGAAAGTGAAAAGTGAAAGTGAAGTCGCTCAGTCGTGCCCGACTCCTCGCGACCCCATGGACTGCAGCCCACCAGGCTCCCCCGTCCATGGGATTTTCCAGGCAAGAGTACTGGAGTGGGGTGCCATTGCCTTCTCCTGGTTAGATACTACTATATTACAAATCATCCTAGAACTCACTGGCTTAAAAGAACTATTGTTTATTATTTCTCTTCAATCTTAAATTGGCTGGGGGCTGACTGATCTAAGCTGGGCTTGACTGGGAGTAACTGCTCCAGAGACTGAGTCCAGCTGGCTGGTCTGGGCATGTCCTTATGTCCACAGCAGAAATCATTTTAATGGTATTTCTTCTTTTTGTTAAGAAGCATATTTTATTTAAGTGTTTTGTAGACCATTAAGTGGATGTAGACCATTTGTAAAGTCTATTGAATTTGTTACAGCATTACTTCTGTTTAACGTTTTGGTTTTGGGCCACAAGGCATGTGAGATGGCTATTAGCTCCCTGATCAGGGATTGAACCCATCCCTCCTGCATTAGAAGGCAAAGTCTCAACCACTGGACTGCCAGGGAAGTTCCCTTAACGGTCTTTCTACATGGTATGTCTGAGCATTTGTGCTTAAGGGTAGCCAAGCTTCTTATACGGTAATTGAAGGCTCCAATGCAAGTGTCCTGAGAGAGCTCGACAATACCGATGATATTAATACCTCCCGTAATCTGGCTTTGGCAGGCACCCACTATTCCTTTTTACTATGTTTTATTTGTTAATGAAGTTACACAGTCCCACCAGTTTTAAGAGGAAAGATAGACCACTGCCTTTTAATGGGGGTCTGGTGAGGTTCTAAAAGAGCGTACGAGAGAAGAGACATTTTTGTGCTGATTTTTGTAAAGTACGGTTTGCTAGAAAGGAATGATATCATGGCGAGTCTCCTCCCTTTGTTGGCTGTTCTCTCTTCTCCATTTCCTGTCCTGGCTCTTCCCTGCCTTCTTCCCACGTTCTCTTAGAGTTCCGAGCTTTTCTCCCTCTGCTATGCAGGTGAGTTCAAGTCTCTCCCAGATCCTGTTTCCTCTGCTAGTCAGGACAAAGTCACCTGATTCCCCAGGAACCTTACTTCTACCTTCTTTAGAAAGGAGTTTTGTCTCCTCACTCAGATTTAGAAGTAAATGATACTTGGGCCCATTTTCTGCAGACTACAGAGAAAAATGTGGGGGGCGGGGGGAAAGAGAATCAATGTTGGGGGGGGAATCAAT
>SJXQ01007259.1:41650-105915 GCA_006408695.1 Aepyceros melampus
GGTGATGGACAGGGAGGCCTGGCGTGCTGTGATTCATGGGGTCACAAAGAGTCGGACACGACTGAGCGACTGAACGGAACGGATTATCAGCATCTTAGAATAGTATGACACATTTGTTGCAAATAATGAACCAATAGTGATACATTATTAGCTGAAGCTCAGTTCAGTTCAGTCCAGTCACTCAGTCATGTCCGAGTCCTTGCAACCCCATGAATCGCAGCACGCCAGGCCTCCCTGTCCATCACCATCTCCTGGAGTTCACTCAGACTCACGTCCATCGAGTCGGTGATGCCATCCAGCCATCTCATCCTCTGTCGGCCCCTTCTCCTCCTGCCCCCAATCCCTCCCAGCATCAGAGCCTTGAAGCTCACAGTTCTTTGAGTTCCCTGGTTTTGTTGTTATTTTTCTGTTTGCTCACACCCACACGGTGGTCGTTCTCTCTTCCAGGGTCGCACAGGACATTGATATCATGTTCCTTTAGGCACCTCTCGGCTGTGGTTACTTCTCAGAGTGTTTAGATGATCCTGAGAGTTTCAAGGAGCAGCGGTCAATATTTTGTAGGATGCCCCACTGTCTAAATTTATCTACTGTTTTTATCATGATGATACTGGGTTTATGAGTTATTAGAAAGCAGGCCAGAGAAATGAAGGGCCATTTTCACCCCATTCTATCAAGTGTACATATTGTGGCATGATTTGTAACCATGGATGTTGGCCTTGAATGCCTGGCTGAGATAGTGTTCTTTAGGTTTTTTCACTGTAAAGTTACTCTTATTTACTCTTCCCATGCTGTACGTTTTGAAACAAACTCACTATGGGAAACCTATATCCAAGGGGTGAGGGTTTATGCTCCAGTTGTGTGATGATATAGATCTGCATGAAACAGTTGGAATCCTTCTGTGTGGGAGGCTTGTCAATTCTCCCCCATCACTAATCTATTCAATAACTTATTTATATTTATTTTGGGATTCCCTGGTGGCTCAGAGGTTAAGAATCTGTCTGCAATGCAGGAGACATGGGTTCAATCCCTGGGTCGGGAAGATCCTCTGGAGAAGGAAATGGCAACCACTCCAGTGTTCTTGCCTGGAGAATCCCATGGATGGAGAAGCCTGGCGGGCTACAGTCCATGGGGTCATGAGAGTCAGACACAACTTAGTGACTAAACCACTAACCACATATTTACTTTATACTTTGAGTTAAAATCTGATATTGATTGATTGAGTAAGTGAGTGCTCAAGTTTTCATAGCGATTGGGAATGGTTTCAGTTGACTCCTATTTCCCTGCGGCATATTCCCACCACTTGTGTAGGGGGTATGTCCTTTTTCCTTCTCTTTCTTTCTTTTTTTCTTGGATTGCTTTCTTACTTTCTGGTGCTACAAGATGATAAGGTTCATCCTGTATATTTCCTCTTCCAGTTGTAGAATCAGTCATTTTTCCAAGTAACTTTTTTTGTTTTTTGTTTTTTTTTTCCTACAATTTGAAGAATGGTATTAGAAACCAAGATCTGGGGTCTAGGTGTGTGTGTTGCTATTGGAGTGTCATTTCTTTTAGGCCCTCTCAGCTAGTAGAGAAAAAGAGGATGTGTTTATATTAATTCATGTATATACAGAAAACTATGAATATTCCTATATATAAACAACCATATCTATACAACACTAATCGAGTTCATACTGTTGTCTCCAGTTCTAATTCATCGCTTTTTGTGGCTCACTCTGGCTTCCTCTCCTCTGGAACCTCCCACTGCAACAGTGAGAAAACTTGGCTCTCATCATCGGCCATCCATTTAATGAATTCTTCCATTCCAGTATGCATGGCAGTACCAGAGTTAACCTGTGCCCCCACAGGAAACAACTTCAGCAACAAGTGTACAGGTCTTACGTGCAATTCCTTTTGCCTTTGGTTTTACAAACTCAACTCATTTCCAAAGATGCTTTGGTCAGCACTGTGAATGGAAGTTAGACATCCACAGGCCCCCAGTGTTGCATGAGACAGGGATCCTGGGCAGGACCAAAGGCCATGAGAGGCAAGTTTCATACCCTCTTTGAGGAAGCTCTTGGCCAAAAGACAGAAACTTGATCTTTGGGTTCAAAGTCACAGGACCCCAAAGATCTTTCCAAAGCAGTGACTAGTGGCTTCACAGAGATATGAAGAGTGACAGATAGAAGTTAGACTAGGTTCAGATGAAAAAGATGAAAAAAGAATCAGTTTATATTATTGATATTAGACAGAATGATGCAAGAGGATCATAATTGAAATAGCTTCAGAAAAACAAACAAACAAAAAGTAATAACATAGAATGTCCAAGAATGTCTATAGAATCATAAGAGACAAATGCAAATCTATCCGCTTCTGCTCACTAACTAGGTGACTTTGGACATGTTAATTGTACTTCCCTTAAAGTTATGACCAACCTAGATAGCATATTCAAAAGCAGAGACATTACTTTGCCAACAAAGGTCCGTCTAGTCAAGGCTATGGTTTTTCCAGTGGTCATATATGGATGTGAGTGTTGGACAGTGAAGAACACTGAGTGCCAAAGAATTGATGCTTTTGAAGTGTGATGTTGGAGAAGACTCTTGAGAGTCCTTTGGACTGCAAGGAGATCCAACTAGTCCATCCTAAAGATCAGTCCTGGGTGTTCTTTGGAAGGAATGATGCTAAAGCTGAAACTCCAGTACTTTGGCCACTTCATGCGAAGAGTTGACTCATTGGAAAAGACTCTGATGCTGGGAAGTATTGGGGGCAGGAGGAGAAGGGGCCAACAGAGGATGAGATGGCTGGATGGCATTACCAACTCAATGGATGTGAGTCTGAGTGAACTCTGGGAGTTGGTGATGGACAGGGAGGCCTGGCATGCTGCGATTCATGGGGTTGCAAAGAGTCGGACACGACTGAGCAACTGAACTGAACTGAACTGATCGTAAGTCTCAGTCCATGTAAAATCAGGATAACGATACTCATCTAGCAAGTTTGTTATGAGGGTGAAAAGAGAGAGAGAAAAAAAATCTAGGTAAAACAACACAGCACCTTAATGATGGAGAAAATCAACAATCACCAAAATTTATTAAGTATTTATTATTTGCTAAACATTAAACTAGGCGTGTTAGCTGTAGTTTTTGTTGTTAGTATATAATTGACCTATAAGTAATATCAGAAGGTTACAGATTTTCCGTCTTACAAAGTCCTCAAATCTGAATCGTTTTCTTCCATTTTGGAGACTTTGTATAAAGCAACATAAAAGCAAGAGAATAGAAAATGATTCTCCCCCAAGTCTTTGGCAGTGGCAGAATCCATGATACAGTGAGATGTCCAGGGCAATGCTGGATACAAAATACGAAGTGAAGAATGATAGTGGCATTTGTATAATAGCCCAATCTTCTAAAATATAGCCTTCAATATCTAGCGAGCGCCTTTTGTTAGGCCAGAGAACTGTTTTATGAACTAGTTTCTTCTCAGACTCAGGTATCTGCTGATTGCATCTCTTTAGAATAAAGGCTACATTTCTCAGTAACGGGTAACAATTTCTCTCAATGAAGAGGAAAGCAAATTGTCACTTAAAAAAAAAAACCTGCATAAATTGCAGGAGCGGTAATTACTCTTGCCCTTAGGCTCCTGGGGACGCATGCTGTCTTACTATGGTGATTATCATGATTACATGCTATTTAATTGTGTATTTAGATCTCTACAGAAATTGCAGACATGTTTCAGCTTTGCTAGAGGAGCTTTCAATAAACGTTCCTTATGAGAATAAGGAATACTCTTCCTTATGCTGGGATAAACAGCATATCTTACATTTACCTTAAATATATGATCGTATCCTTGGGATTTTTCATGGGGAATATTGGATAGACATCCAGTCATCACTGTCACCATCTGGAAAGCCTTGTGGGATCATTTGGTGTAGGTCCTGACCTTTGGTACTAGGCTAGTCCAGAGAGGAAATAGAGGCCAGACTAAATCCTTCTTCCTTACTGGGTGGAAAGAATTTGAAGCTAATGCCAGATTCCCGGTAGGTTCATATTATCTTTGATACAGCACAGTAAGACTTTCCAGGTCAGCTACAGTGACAGATAGTTCCTGACTAGTCTGGGACCCATGAGGATCTGTGCCTAGAGCTCTGGCGACCTTCTGTCCCTTCAAAGTGAAGATGTAAGTCACTGAAACCAGGTAAGGACAGGGGAAGTCGGCAAGTTCCTGGTTCTGTAAGAGTCTTTCTCTGCCGAATGGAAGTTTACTCCCCAAACGCAGAGAACCTTAGGGCTGAATGACAAGTGTCTATTGAGCGAATGGCGAGGGACGATGAAGAACTCATTTAAGAACGTCATGACCAAACCTAGGAAAAGGCCTTATCCACTAGTCACTTCCATCAGGGCCCGTCAGTCCTAAGTTGCCCTTTCAGATTACTGTTATCTTGCCAGAAGAACTCAACCTCTCAGGTATATGACAGAGAACTTGACCTAGCTTTGGTCAAATCTACTAACAATTTCAGGACTTTTGCCTTAAAAGCCTCTCGTTATAAATTAGACAGCCTCCACAAGGTACCATATATTTGTTCAGTGTTTGTCTTCCCTGGCGGCTCAGACAGTAAAGCGTCTGCCTACAACGCGAGAGACCTCCGTTCAATTCCTGGGTCAGGAAGATCCCCTGGAGAAGGAAATGGCAAACCATTCCAGTACTGTTGCCTGGAAAATCCCATGGACAGAGGAGCCTGGTAGGCTACAGCCCATGGGTCACAAAGAGCTGGACAAGACTGAGTGACTTCACTTTCTTTCAGGATGACCTGACAGTAGCTGGGAGACCTGGATCTAACCCCAGCTCTGTCACTAACTGAACGCATCTGCTTCAAGAAGACGTGATCTTCCTGGAGTTCAAGTCACTCATTTATGAAATAAAGTAATTAGACTAGATCAGTAGTTTTCAGCATTGGGCATATTTGAATCACTTGGAGGATTTGTTTTTAAATATGATGGTCAGGCATTATCCTGGACTAATTAAACCAAACTCTCCGGGACTAACACTATGTGTGTCAGTTTCCTTGGGTGATTCTGACTTCAGCCAGGGCTGAAACCTGTGAGGCCGTGTTACTCCTGCGTTTACACTGAGTGGATATTTTGTCGATTTGAGCTTTACATCGTGTCGGAAATCTCCATCATCTCTGAACTTTCTCTTCTGTGGAAGGAGGAATTCTAAGACGATCCTCTATGATTTATGCCCTTTTGTCCACGCCCTTTTGTGCGGGTGGAAACTGCCTTGTGTCTGGCAAAGGTGGTGAGACAATGATCTCTGTGATTAGGCCACATTACATACAGCAGATGGAACAGTGAGCGTCTCCCCCAGGCCTTGCAGGAAACTGCCATGTGGTGAGAAGGTCTCTGATACAGATTGAATGTCTGCCTCCCCGGCCGCCAGGCATAAACTGACATCCAGCCCCCAGCGTGGTGGAATATGCAGACGGGCCTTTGCTAAAATGTCAATACTGTCATATATACATGTATGTACGCAATCTACAAACTAGCAATATTTTCCTGAACCTATCTCCTAATACAAAGGAAATATGGGCAAAAATAAATAAATGGGACATAATCAAACTCTAAAAGCTTTTGCACAGCAAAGAAAAACATTAACAAAATGAAAAGACAACCTATTGAATGGAAGACAATATTTGCAAATGATATTGCTAAAATGCCAATCCTACCAAGGGCCATCTATAGATTTAGTGAAATCGCTATCAAGATTCCACTGGCAGTTTTTACAGAAGTAGAAAACCACTCCTAAAATTTATATGGAACCACAAAAAATCCCCAAAGAGTCAAATAGATCCTGAGAAAGAAGAACAAAGCAGGAGCCATCACACTTTCTAATTTCAAGCTAACTCAGTATGGTGCTGGCATAAAAATAGATAAACAGACCAATGGAACAGAATTGAGAGCTCGGAAATAAACCCAACTGAAATTCGATGACAGCCAAGAATACTCAGAAAAGACTATCTCTTCAATAAGTGGTGCTGGGATACTTGGATATTTAAATATAAAGCAATAAGACTGGACCTGAGCCTGGCGGGCTATAGTCCACAGTGTCACGAGAGAGTCGGACAAGACTTAGTGACTAAATGACAATAACAAAAATATCTTATTCCACTCACAAAAATAACAAAATGAATGGAAAACAATATTAATACCTGAAACCACGGAACTTTCAGAAAGAAAACATGGCAATAAAACTCCTTGACGTAGGCGGTGGTGATGGTTTTTTGATATGACCCCTAAAGCACAAGCAACAAAATACAAAATAAACGAGCGAGACTACATCAAACTATAAACTTCTGCACAGCGTAAGAAACCATCAACAAAGTGAGAAGGCAACCTAAGGAATGGAAAAAAATTGCAAACCATATATCTGATAAGCAGGTTAATGTCTAAAATATATAAAGAACTCATACAACTCAATAGAAAATAAAACCAAGTAACCTAGTAAAAACGGATAAAGGACCTGTATAGACGTTCCTACAAAGATAACGCAAAAGGCCAACAGGTACTTGAAAACACCCTCCACATCACTAGTTATTAGGGAAACAAAAACTGAAATCACAATGAGATGCCATTTCACACCTTTTAGATTGGCCAACATCCAAAAGCCAAGAGTTGGTGTGAATGTGAAGGAAAGGGAATCCTTGCAAACTGTTGTAGGGACTGTAAATTGATGCAATCATTATGGAAAATAATATGGAGGATCCTCAAAGAATTAAAAGTAGAGCTACTGTATTATCTAGTGGTTTCACTTCTGGGAACACATCCAAAGGAAACAAGAACACTGACTCAGAAAGGTATCTGTACCTTCGTGGTCATAGTGGCGTTACTTACAATGGCCAAGCCACAGGGCCCACTGATGGATGAATGGATAAAGAAGCAGTCTGTGCATGTGTGTAATGGAATATTATTCAGCAGTGAAAACTGAGCAAATCCTCCCATTTGTGACACCATGGATGAATTGACTTTGAAGGCATCATGCTAAGTGAAATAAGTCACACAGAGAAAGACAAATACCATATAATATCATTTATATATGGAATATAAAAACAAACAAACTGAACTCAGAGAAAAAGAGATCAGACTTTTGGTTATCAGAGGTGGAGTGTGATGGAAGGGAGAAATTGGAAGAAGATAATCAAAAGATACAGTTTCTAGTTAGAAGATAAGCAAGTACTAAGATGTAATGTGGGGCTTTCCTGATGGTTCAAATGATTAAAAAAAAAAAAAAAATCTGCCTACAATGCAAAGACCCAGATTCAGTCCCTGGGTTGGGAAGATCCCCTGGAGGAGGGCATGGCAACCCACTCCAGTGATCTTGCCTGGAGAATCCCATGGACAGAGGAGCCTGGCGGGCTACAGTCCATGGGGTTGCAAAGTCAGACACGACTGAGCGACTGAGCACAGCACAGCACAATGCCTCAAAAATGGCAGCGGAGGTCATTGCTGCCTTTGTTATAAGCTCTTGGCTGGAGTGCATTAGAGACAATTTATTTTCAGCACCTATTATGACCCTTCCGAGATGATTCAGAAAGCCTGAGAGGTTTACTGAGCACATTTTCAAATGTGAGGTTGAGAGGAGAGTGCAGTGGGGGAACCACGTCTGCGGGGGAAGGCACATCCTCCTCTCCTTGTTCCCCATCGTCATCGCTCCAACAGCGAGAGGGTTGATGCCAAGAGGATGGACCCTGGAGGGATGAACACTACACTCATAATCCCTTATCTGGGTTAAAGAGCAAAAAAACAAACAAACAAAAAAAAAACATGATTTTTGTCCATTCTTTAACTTGTCCCTAGTATGTTCTGTCCTTTTCACTATTAAAGCTAGTCTTTCTCAGGCTCTCTTCTGAATAACTTCCAGAGACTAGATGTCATTCTTTTGAAGTCATAGGCTAGGAGGCTGCTTGCCAGCCTTAAAAGTCTTTAAAAAATTATTGTGTTTGAGCTGCTTCAGCCAGGGGGAGCACAGCCAAAAACACATCCTCTTGGCTCAAGCAGAGCTGCAAAAAAATGAAGTTCCAAAGTTTGCTTTTCAGAGTCTCACACTCAGTGTGGACAATTAAAAAGTTTGACCTCAGAAAGACTTTCTCATTGGCTGAAAAGAACTTTCAAGAAAGTTGCCCAGCAACCCCCAGAACTGCCATTTATTTGGCAAAGAGGGGACTGCTTTTTGAAAGAGAGTGAGACTGTGCGTGCTCAGTCATGTCCAACTGTGGACTTGTATTCTGCCAGTCTCCTCTGTCCAGGGAATTTCCCAGGCGAGAATAATGGGCAGGTTGCCATTTCCTCCTCCAGGGGATCTTCCCAACCCAGGGAACGAACGCACGTCTCTTCTGTCTCATTCATTGGCAGGCAGATTCTTTACACTGTGCTACCTGAGAAGCCCTAGAAAAGTCACTAAAATAAAAAGCAACTTCCCTTCCATGAAAAAAAAAAAAGAAGACATGAAAGAAATATTTAGAGGACAAGCAAAGGAAATACTAAATTATACTGAAAAATGAAAGTAAGAACTTAACAAATTCATTACCAGAAATTTGGCTTGAACTACAACAAAGAAGCTCAGAAAAATTCTTGGATAGGAGACCCATAGGAATCATCAACCTCAGAGGTCTTCTAAATGTTCACAAAATCTGAAATACATGTTGGGGACATCAAGCACACCCTCGCCCAAAAGGTCCCTGGGTGACACTGTCAGAAAAGCAAAGCATCACAGACTGATCTGTGCTGCACTCATAGTTTCTTGGACACACAAAAGAATAAGCGAGAAAAAGAAAGACAGATTTTTGATGTTTTATGTAAAGCATAATTGCTTTCAACATCATGGTGTTTATCTGAGGGGTTATCTGAATGAAATTTGCCTTTGTTCAGGCTCCGTGATCACTGCAAGCTTTATGATTAAAATCAGAAGCAAATGGAGTATGAGAATCATATTGTGATGTACAGGTGGTACTTGCTCACACAAAGCAGGACATGACTGCTGGCCTTACGGGATCTTCTCTGGTTCACTCTGCAGAGGAAAAGCTGAAAACAGAGCTGTCTAGAAGACTTAGAACACAGACTTAAGGTTACCAAAGGGAACGTGGAGGGAGGGGTAAATTAGGAGCTTGGGATTAACACATACACACTAGTCTATATAGGACTTCCCTGATAGCTCAGTTGGTAAAGAATCCACCTGCAATGCAGGAGACCCCAGTTCAACTCCTGGCTTGGGAAGATCCCCTGGAGAAGAGATAGGCTATCTACTCCTGTATTCTTGGGCTTCCCTTGTGGCTCAGCTGGTAAAGAATCTGCCTCAATGCGGGAGACCTGGGTTCAATTCCTGGATTTGGAAGATCCCCTGGAGAAGGGAAAGGCTGCCCACTCCAGTATTCTGGCCTAGAGAATTCAGGCCATGGGGTTGCAAAGAGTCGGACACGACTGAGCGACTTTCACATTCCACTCCACTGAAATTAACACCACCTTGTAAATCAACTATACTCCAATATAAAATAAAAGTTAAATTTTAAAAGGCCTGAAAAAAAAGAGGCAGAGATTGAAAGGAGGAAAGAAAAGAGAAAACAATTAGGAAATTGTGCTCACGATAGCTTGTTGTCAACTCCTGCTGTGGAGAGATCTGGAAAATGAGTCTTCCCTAGTAGCTCAGTTGGTAAAGAATCTGCCTACAGTGCGGGAGACCTGGGTTCAATCCCTGAGTTGGGAAGATCCCCTGGAGAAGAAAATGGCAACCCACTCCAGTGTTCTTGCCTAGAGAATTCCAAGGACAGAGGGGCCTGGGATCACAAAGAGTCAGAGATGACTGTGCAACTAAATTTCACTTTCACTTTCGTAGACACTACAAATCCCCTTAGAATGACCTCTCCACGTTGGAACCAAACGACTGAACCTTGAGACTCCAGGGGTAGCAGGTTCTGGAAAGGATGTCCCAACTGCTCTGAATGTTCTCATGGAAATTCTTCTTCAGCAGTTTCCCAGGTCTGGTACTTCTCCAAGTAATTAGGAAATCATTTATTAGACCCTGATCACGTCTTGCATCAAAACTGAGTTTAAAAGAATAACATCGTCATCTTTATGGATGACAGAGGACTTGCGAGTGGAAACTGGGACTTATTGGCACTGGGTTCCCATCATGTAACCAAATGTCTTTGACAAAAGCAGTTTATCCTCCCCTTTCAACCACATGAGATGGAAGTAGTCCATAATTTCCTCCATTCGCAAAACTGGCAGCTAACTAGATGTTTTGTGCATCCATGATGAAACGCAGGACTTCTTTAAAAATATTTACAAATATTTTATGAACTATCAAGTTGCAGAGTAAAAGCAAAATGACCAACACACATATGAAAATTACTGAACCTCATTTATAATCAAAGAAATAAAAATGAAGACATTGGGAAAGCATCCTTCCCATTAAATTGGTGAAGACCATGGACTTCCCTGGTGGCTCAGACAGTAAAGCATCTGTCTACAATGCGGGAGACCCAGGTTCAATCCCTGGCTCGGGAAGATCTCCTGGAGAAGGAAATGGCAACCCACTCCAGGATTCTTGCCAGGAGAATCCCATGGATGGTGGAACCTGGTAGGCTACAGTCCATGGGGTTGCAAAGAGTCGGACCCTACTGAGCGACTTCGCTCACTCACTCAGGGACAATAGTCATATGCATATACTCCTGATGACAATGAAGAATGGGCCACATCTTCTGTGAGGGGGAGGAGGACTGGCAAAATTAGCACATGCTTAAAAAATTCACATGCCCCTTAAATCCAAAATTCCACTGCTTTGAATGTATTCTAACAAAATAATTGATGTGCATAAGCAGTCAACTTCAAGAACATTAAGCACAATAACTTTTGTGACAGTGAAAAAGCAGAACCTACAATTTTTTAATTGTATCAGGTGAGATATTGTTTCTATCCGTATCATGGAATGCCATTTTGTCATTGAAAATGCCACTGAAGAGTTTCTTTCTTGTTTCAAAGACATACTTGTGGCATATTTTGGTTTAAAATAAGGTTAGAAAAATTACGATTTTATTTTCAGTAAAAGCAAAGTAAGGTGAAAAGGTGGATAGGGTTTTGATGGCATTAATTGGGTCAGGAAACTCAAGAATGGCTGGCTGCCAAAATTCCTTGTCACTTTCAATTTTCCCAAAGAAGGAAAATGCAAGGAACAAATCCAAATAGTACACGAGCAGCAGCTTATTAGCTGAGTCGATCCATGAGTTTTCTTGGGTGAATGGAAGACCTGTGTGGGGTTTCTGTCTCCCCACCACAGCCAAAAGCAGACACTGTCTTTAGGCAGGCAGAGACAGGAAGGAAAGCCAGGTCTGAGTTACAGATTCCCTGCATAGAATGAGGAGAGACAACGAAAGGGACTACCTGGGCACCACCTTTTCATCAGTCCCTGCTGGCCCACTAGCAAACACAGCCAGTGAGTGCCATGGAATCCCATCAATACCCGTGGCTTTTTCCCTCCCCTCTGGTCCTGGGGGAGGGGAGTGAGCTTGCAGGTGGACTGAAGCATCGGGACCCACGAGGTTCAGGCCACAATACACTGCTGCAATAATCTTCTGCTGCAAAACACACCACTCCAAAACCCAGCGGTTTACAATAGCATTCTTTCTCCTGATTCTGCGGGTTGGCTGGGCTCTGACACACCGCTCCGCCCCGTGTGGTATAGCTGAGCTGACTCATGCAGCCGCATTCAGCTAGGTGCCTGGCTGGTGCTAGAACCTCTCAGCCGGCATCTTACACTCCAGTGTCTCACTCCTCATTCAGCTGTTGTTCGGTCGCTGTCATGTCTGACTCATTGCATCCCCTTGAATGGCAGCACGCCAGGCTTCCCTGTCCTTCACTATCTCCTGAAATTTGCTGAAATTCATGTCCATTGAGTTGATGATACCATTCAACCATCTCATCCTCCGTCATCCCCTTCTCCTTCTGCCTTCAATCTTTCCCAGCATTGGGGTCTTTTCCAATGAGTCAGTTCTTCCCATCAGGTGGCCAGAGTATTGGAGCTTCAGCTTCAGCATCAGTCCTTCCAATGAATACTCAGGACTGATCTCCTTTAGGAGGGACTGGTTGGATCTCCTTGCATTCCAAGGGAGAGTCTTCTCCAACACCACAGTTCAAAAGCATCAATTCTTTGGTGCTCAGTCTATTTTAGGGTCCAACTCTCACATCCGTACATGACTACTGGAAAAACTATAGCTTTCACTAGATGGACCTTTGTTGGCAAAGTAATGGGGAGAAAGTATCTGGAGAAGGAGGCAGCTTTCACCCCTTATGAGGGAGCTCCAAGCCACTCGGGGACAGGTGTACACCCTCTATGAAGGGGACCACCGTTACTTGCTATCGCTACTTAGCTTGTTCCACAGGGTGATCTGTAACATCTCACACAAGCGCCTCTGACCCCCAGCACAGAGTCAAAATATGCCCTCTAAACAGAAAATAGACATCAACTGGTATATTCTGATGAACGAATGTTAAGAATGAGAAACTCAGAATTTCTCTTTTATGTATAAACTCTGAATCTTTTATGACTTCGGGGAGTGGGGTTCCAGGGAGCACACCAGGATATTATAGATAAAACATCACTCTTTCCTCTTTGAAAGGCTCTGTGACTCAGATGATAAGGCAGATTTTGTTAAGCTGCCCCCTCCCCCTTCAGTTTCCTTCCTCTGGGCTGAAATCACACATGAGAAATTCCAAAGAGGATCATATTTTTCCTAAAGGTTACAGGCTTAAATTATAAACTCAAGTCAATAAGTTAGATGTCTAAAAATTCTAAAAATAGGGGTGGATAATAAGGGTGCTTTCTCAACCAAAACCACAAAGGGCCCTTTGTTGCGCTCAGAAAAAACAGCAGAAACTGATCTTTCTCCCCAAGTGGAAAAATGGGGAATAGAAATCTCCCAGACGCCTTGCATTGTGTGCACTGACGATGTATTTCCATCAATCTCATTTATTGTTGTCTGAAGTCTTATTTTCAGGCCATTACATTCAAATACTGAATCGGACCATATCTGCCAAGATCCTCTGGGAAGAGGAAATGCTTCTTACTGGAGGCAGGCTTGTTCTCTGGTTTTTACCATCAATGGTAACATGTTTCCACTGAAAGAGGGTCACAGAATCTTAAGTAAGCAATTTTGTGTGTTGTGTGGGGATCTCAGTTCCCCGAGCAGAGATCTAACCTCCACCCTTAGGAAACATGGAAGAGTCTGGAAGTCTCTACGAGGTGAGTTGTGAGATGAACAGAGAAAGACCTTGCCAGAATAGCTCCAGCTTCATGAAATGGAGGGATAGGCCTTTAAGAAAAAAGAGACGAAATGTTTCAGCACTGCTACGGTCCAAGCGAGATGGAATGTGAGTTCAAAGTACTGCCCACCAAGCTTCCCAAATCCCACCTCCCTTCAACAACTAATCTATATGACCAGCCAGAAAGAAAAAAAAAAAAATGAGGGAGGGGGGCATACAGCAATCTAGGAAGGCAGCCAAAATGGTAATCCAGAAGTACAACGATCTTTCTAAATCATTGCTCAGCCATTGATTAAATATAATTTTATTCTTCTCAACACAGGTAATAAGTGTTACAGTGCTTCCCAGGCGGCTCAGTGGTGAAGATTCCGTCTGCCAATGCAGAAGACATGGGTTTGACCCCCTGAGTCAGGAAGATCCCTTGGAGGAGGAAATGGCAAACCCACTCCAGCATTCTTGCCTGGGAAACCCCAGGGACAGAGGAGCCCGGCAGACTACAGTCCCTGGGGTCACATAAGAATCAGACATGAGTTAGTAACTAAACAACAGCAAGTTCTATAATACTTAGAATTTCTTCAGATACACAAAGACACAGAAAACAAACAAGTAGATCTTTTTACACATGCTGTTTCTCTTTTAAAAAAAATAGTTTCACTGATGTATTTTTGGCGGCACTGGGTCTCCACCGCTGTCTGGGCTTTTCTCTGCTGTGATGAGCAGGGGCTGCTCTTGGCTGTGACGAGAGGGCTTCTCGCTGCCGTGGCTTCTCTTGTTGTGGAGCACCAGCCCTAGGGCTCATGGGCTTCAGCACCTGTGGCTCCCAGGCTCTAGGGTACAGACTCAATAACTGTGGTGCACGGGCTTAGTTGCTCTGCAGAATGTGGGATCTTCCCAGATCAGGGCTCAAATCCGTGTCTCCTGCGCTGGCAGGTGAGTTCCTTACCCCTGAGCCACAGGGAAGCCCCACAGGATGTTTCTTGCTTGGAATTTGGACAGTTCAACTGCCTTCATTTTCCTCACAGGAGACTTGCTTTCAGGCATACATTTAGCAAATTAGCTTTCTCTTTTCACGCTTCCAATCCCAGCTCTTTGTCAATTTCTCCCCTCCCTCTCCCTCTCCTGCTCCCTTTCTTTCCCTCCTTCCTTCCATCCTCATCTCCAGTCCAGGAAGAAGTTTGACAGGTCTACTCCTCCCCCTTCTCCCAGGGGTTCACTGTGGGCATCTGGACGTGGGCTCTCTGGTCCCTACTCCAGGAGACTCTGCAGAATAGCAGCCATCCTCTGAAGATACCAGTGGCTCTTCCTATTCCTGGGAAGTTGAAAGAGACAGGAGCATGTGCTGCCGCCTTCTTCCACCAGGAAGCTGGCTTTGGGAGGAGAGTACACAGCAGGCTCCTCCGATGCTCACCTGCAACCGACTCCACGTGGCAGGGGGCAAGGAAGGAAGCACATCCATAGCCCTGGGGGTCCTCCCCTGGGTGCTGCCCATCCTCCAGGGGCAGGACACAGCAGCTGCCAGTGGACGGGCTGAAGAACACATTACAGATTCTGCTCTCAAACCAGAAGCTTTGAGCTAGTTCTATTACTTCACTTGGAATCTATTAGGCGAAGAAGAAAAAGAAGTTAGTTGCTCAGTCGTGTTTGACTCTGTGTGACCTTATGGACTGTAGCTCGCCAGGTTTCTCTGTCCATGGGATCCTCCAGACTGGAGCGGGTTGACAGTCCTTTCTCCAATATTAGGTGAAACCCCATGAAATTGCCAATATTTGACTGCCTTGAACTAAAAAAAAATGGTCAAACCCAATCTCCTGCATGGCAACCTGATTTATCCTGTATTGTGTCTCTAAATGACAGGGAAATGGTGCCAGTAAATGAAAACCTCCATTCATCATGTTGACTGCACCACTCCCATGCTCAAAAATATTCAGTGGAAACCCCTTAATATCACCATCAAGTTCACATCCATGACGGTGGCAAGCAAAGACCTCTTCAAGGGTCTCAGCCTACCGATCAATAGTACCCATTCCTGCTTCCCAGCACCCACTCAAATCTGTCTTCGCAAACTTTCCAAACCTTTCTCTCCCTCCGCCTCTGGAAGTTGAGTGTATGTCATTACTGTTTGCAAAGCTTCCAACCTGTCTCCATTTGTTTTACACAGTCAATGTAACCTGTCTCCCAAAAAGCAAAAGATAACTTATAATCAAAGTGTGATGAAGAAATTGACCTTCTTTTTCTAGAACCTGAATATTTATTTGAAATTGACCTCACAAATTCCAAAGACAGTTCTGGGTTTCTGTTCAAATAGTCGTAACTTACTTGATCTTTAACCCACAAAAGGAGGGATATGACAGAATAAGCCTCAGTCCACGGGACTCTTCCAGGGGGTTGAGGAAATTGACAATGATGCCTCTCCCAGGACAGTGCCACCTGGAATTCCTCGGAGGAAAAAATGTTTTCCCAGCAGCTTAAGTGGGGCGCTCACATTGGGGCTTCCTCTAGGAGTTCCTCAGGCAATTGGTATCGCAGAAAAGCGGCCTTTCTGGCACTATATTCTTCCATAATAGTGATGGATGGTTGAATCATGAGAAGCCAGAGCCTAAATGACCTCTTGCTAATGAATGCTCACCCTAGGAGGGCACTGGGGCTGGTTAGGGACCGCGAATGTTGCTTCCCAGAGGTTCTACAGATCGTATTTCCTGGGTCATACTCTGACCCTGACAACAAGCATGTGATTCGTCTTCTGAGACACTGCTAATGAGAAGCACGTTCTATGAGCGTGTTTACCGCTTCCTCCTGACACCTGTGTCTTCTCCTCCTTTTCTCTAGGAAACATTTCCCCCTACCCCGCCGATTGTTTCTAATAAGTTGAATCAGGGTTGGTGAAAGCATAGTTTAGTTGGGTTCCCACAGCCACTGTTCATGCCCCGCAAGACATGGGTTCTGTGAAAAGTAGTTTTTATGGAAGACAATTCCAACACATACTTGTAGCGGAGTGGGAAAGGGTGATAAGTAAGGACAGGAGGCAGTGAAAGGTTCAGGGTTGGGCAAGTCGTCTCTGAGTGTGATGAGAGTTTAAATAGCCGAGGATCTCTGGGAGCCAGCATAGGACACTTGCTTCAGAAGTTCCTCCGGGAAACAGTGTGTGTGTGTGTGTGTGTGTGTGTGTACTTAACCCCCACACACACCACCCAGTAATGGGGAAGAGCTGCTGAGGAGTAGGGGTGTGGTGAATTCCACAAATGTTTGGTCATCTGGCAGGTGTGCAAACCGAGTCTCATGTTAGAGAGAGATGTCAGGCTAAATAAATGCTGGAAATTGGAAGGTAAGGGGGTGAGAAGCCAAGAGTGGGGAAAAGGGTGCTGACAGTGTCTGCCTCAAAGCTAAAACTCAATCAAAGCAGAAAAGCAAAGGCATCAGGAAAGACAAAGTGAGAAAGAGGCTAGTCAGGAAAGAAGCTCTGGAGCCTGCAGGCTGTTGGGAGGGGCCGGGTCCTGATGCCAAAATGAGGATCTCAGGGGGAGCTCACGCCCATCAATTTCCTCTGGTCCCTCGGCCACCAGTGTCCCCACCGCGAGCCACAGCCGCCCCCACCTCCCCGGCAGACCCTCCAGACCAGCAGGCAGGTCGACTCAGGCTCCTGTGGAGTCACTGCTTCTGCTGGGTCCCAGTGTGCATGTAACTTTGTGGGCCCACCAAGAGCAGAGTCTGTTCCCCCAGTCCTGTGGAGCTCCTGCACTCAAGCCCCGCTGGCCCACAAAGCCAGATGCTCTGGGGGCTCCTTCTCCCAACGCCAGACCCCCAGGCTGGGGAACCTGATATGGGGCTCAGGATTCTCACTCCTGTGAGAGAACCTATGTATGGGGGGGAAAAATCTGAAAAAAAAGAATATATGCGTATGGATAATTGGATCACTAAGCTGTACACCTGTGGCAATCTACTCCAGTGCTCTTGCCTGGAGAATCCCCATGGACAAAGGAGCCTGGCGGGCTGCAATCTGTGGGGTCACAAAGAGTCGCACAAGACTGAGCAACTAAGCACATACGTATACGCGCTGCACACCAAAGCTAACACAGCTTGTAAATCAACTAGACACCAGCGAAATGTAAAAAGCAAAAAAGCCCTGTTACAGAACCGTAAAGGGTACCTAGTCCATTCTTAATTTCCAGCAAAAGCCATCCATAAATTATACTGACACGTTAATTGGGGAAAACAAGGCACCCCCTCCAAGTTTCCTAGTTGAATAATTGAGGCTTCATCCCAACCTTTGCACAGCTCTGGTTCCCTTCCCTTTCCGGCTCCTACCTCTTTTCTTCAATCAGACGCATCCCCTTCCTGCCCAGGATGCTCACACCAGGCTCACTGTGACTGCGTGCCGCAAAGCCTGGCTGGGGGCCCCGCCACCTCCTGCGAACTTCACACCTTCGAGCCCTAACTTGCACCCGCTCTGTTCCGTGAGCTCTCACCTTTGCTGGCTGCCCCCTCCCAATAGACCTGTCCTTGCTGTTCCCTATGCTGGACAGAGCAATGGCCCCAGAGAAGCCCGTCCTGATTCCTGAAATCTGTGACTCTCACTGGACAGAAGGGACTTTGCAAGTGTGATCAAGTTAATAATGGGGAGATTATTTTCAATTATCTAAGCAAGCACAATTCATTCAAAGGGGGCGTAATAGATGAAAGAAGAGTCGTAGCCAAAGAGAGGCTCCCAGAGTAGGACCCTGTTTGGAGACAAGGTCATGGGCCCCACATTTGGTGTAACCGGTACCCTTAGCAGAAGAGGAGGGACACACAGAGAGAATGCCATTTGATGATGGAGGCAGAGACTGGAATGATGCGTCTAAAAACCAAAGAATGACAAAGATTGTGCAAACACTGGAAGCAAAGACAAAGGGATGAAACAGTCCCCCAGAACTTTCAGAGAAAGTATGGCCTTACCAGGGCTTCCCAGGTGATGCTGCTGGTAAAGAATTCACCTGCCAATACAGGAGACGTAAGACACATGGGTTTGATCCCTCTGTCAGGAAGATCCCCTGGAGGAGGAAATGGCAACCCACTCCAGTATCCTTGCCTGGAAAATCCCATGGGCAGAGGAGTCTGGCAGGCTGCAGTCCACGGGGTGGCAAGAGAGTCAGCCACGACTCAGCGTCTGAACACACACTATGGCCTTACCAACACTTTCATTTGGGTTCTTAGCCTGAAAAGTTATTACACATTAACTTTTCTACTGTTTCAAGCTACTCAGATTGTGTTACATTGCTAATAGAAGCCCTAGAAACCAAGGCACTGTTATAGAATTGATGTGAAGGTTAAGTTTAATAATACATGAAAATTCTTAGGCATATGGGAAGTTTTAAATGAATGTTAGTTATCATTACTGCTTCATAAGCATTAGACTTATCAGTAATAAATATTAGACTTATTATTAACTTTTTATATTTCCCTTGGACATTTTAATATTTTTATTGAGGTATGGGTGATTTACAGTATTGTGTTAGTTTCAGGTGTACAGCAAAGCGATTCACTTACACATTTAAAAATATTTTCAGATTTTCTGTTACAGGGTATGTCATTCATTTTTAAAATACCAGTTAGAGTGACTATTGGCATTATACTTTAAGTACCTCATGTGCAGACATGACTTCTCGTACCTCCTCACTGATAATAAATCTTTTAAAATTCAATTTTAATTTCTAATATGATGTACATTGCTATATCTCATATAAACAAAGGCTCTCAAGGGTCCTTGATAATTTTGTAAAGTATAAAGGCATCTTGAGACCAAAATGCTTGAGAAACTCTGGAATAAAAGCTTTAAAGTAGAGGTCGTCTTTATTTATTTATTTATTTTTGTTCAGGAAGCTGGTCTTTCCTCAATATATAGTTTTCAAGCATAGTTGATGGTCTCAGGCTTCTGTGGGGTTGGACTTGGACAGTGAGATTGCAGAAAATTATTTTATGCTTCTTTAATACTGGCTGGGGTAAAAGGATACATACATTTAAGTGTGGGCTTCCCAGCTGGCACAAGTGGTAAAAAAAAAAAAAAAAACTGCCAAGGCAGGAGACAAATGAGACCTGGGTTCCACCCCTGGGCGGGGAAGATGCCCTGGAGGGCTTGGCAACTCAAGTACTCTTGCCTGGAGAATCCCATGGGCAGAGGAGCCTGGTGGGCTACAGTCCCTAGGTTTGCAAAGAGTCAGACATGACTGAGGCACCTTAGCAGGCACACACGCACATGTAAGTGTGTGTCTGTGGATTTCTGTATATTTACATACAGGAATTCCATCATTTAGTGAACACCTCCCAGTTGAAACTTGAGGAATGAGCAAGAAGAAAAAAAGAAGAATCCAATTGGGATACACAGGGGAGACAAGTCTAGGTGCAGGAAATAAACACAAGTTAAGAGAGATGATATTGTCTGCAAAACCCACAATTCCCATATATAAGTAAATAGATTTACTTTGAGATTCTCTCATTTCTCTCCCTCTTTTTGTTATTTTAGGAAGCCATCAAAACTACTCTTAACACTGTGTACAATCTTGGAATCCAGTCCAAACTATCCAGACAAATATGTCATGGCTTAGACCAAGGCAGGTTTTCCTCTTCCACCTATAAGGCTCAGAGAAGAAGCCAGAAAAGCTAGAGGTGGCGTCTGAATCCAGTATTTCTCAGCAAGAAGGTCATCTTTATAGTTTTAAATGGACTGAAGTGCTCATCTCTCACATCCATCTTGAGTCTTCAGGAACCCAAAAGGGAGCTCAGTCAGACATACCCAGACTGCCAAGGAGGAAACTTCTGAGTGCTCACCCAGATTTGCTCAGTCTATCTGCATTGCTGCAAGAATCAATAGACCCTTGTCAATGACGTAGGACCATTAGGTGCCCATAAACTGGAGACTGGGGATCTGGGTGCTTAGAAAGCTGCTGATGTTGAAGCTGGGCAAGGATTATACCAGGATGGGTGAACAGACTTGTTTGAGATCCCCTGTTAAGTTCCTCCAGTGGTGAGAGAGCCTACATTCCCCTTCCATATAATTGGTTTATAGCAGGGAATGATAACTTGTTCCAGTATTCTTGCCTGGAAAGTTCCATGGACAGAGGAGCCTGTTGGGCTCCTGGGTTTGCAGAGAATTGGACGCAACTGAAGCCACTCAGCACACACACACATGGTCTGTCTACATCAAGTCCACAGTACCAGTTGTAAACCTGAAGTGTATCAGCAATCCCTCAATAATATCACAGTAACTCCCTTCAGCTACCACAAGTGCTCACAGGATGTGACCTGAAAGACTGAGGGCTTCTATTCCAACACAGGTAGAAACATGGAGACCCAGTTTTCCAGCTGAATCCCTGATGAAACTGCCCACCACAGCCGTGGAAGTCTTGGTGAATTCCCCAGGCCTTGCATGTCAGTGAGACAAGGTAACCTCACAGGCCTCAGCTTCCTCCTCTGTAAGATAACGGGGTTGGGTCAGATGGCCTCTGCAGTCACTGATTCTATGATTTCCAGAGTCCTAGTCAAGCCCTAGACTCAACTCCAAAAGAAATCTTTCACTTTTATTTATTCCTGTCTCTGAGACTAAAATCTGTGAATCTGATTGGCAATTACCAAAAAATACTGATAAAAAGAAGAAACGGTTAATCTCATGAAATGAGAGGTGTGGCTTACAACACAAATGGTGCAGTCACACCATCTGAGCCACCAGTGTTTCACAGCCTGAAGTCTCTTTCAGGTGGTGACAGTCATAAACATGTCCCCTGTGAATAAGGGACATTATGTAGGGTTGCCTTCTCCTGCTCACTAAGGGTGTTTTGTCCACCTGTAATGTTGATGGAGTTGGCATCACTGCAGGAAGGTGGCATGGTCCTCCTGAGTCTCTCCATTCATACTCCAATAACAGTTAGGAACTAGTAAGCAATAATCCAGGAAATTTTAGAACTGCCACTGAAAAGGAATACAATGATCTTCCTAACAATAAATTGTTTTTGTAAGGCTGCTTGATTGTGGCGTAGTCTGTTAGGCCAGGTTGAAGCTGGCAAGCACTGGTCAAGAGTATTTATTCAATTTCAGTGAAAGTAGATCTAGGTTATGGAAAAGGAGTGAGGATAGCAGCCAGTCAAAATAAGCCAAGGCTTCTGCTAAAGGGAGAGGAGATCCCTGGGTCCTGAGATTATACAAGGTCTTTCCAGTAACGTGTATGATACTGGACGATCACAAATGTCCACCATCACCTTTATATACAAAGACTAGAGTCAGGACACATCCTTGAATTATGCATACACCGTTTTATCAAAGAAGTTGTAAACCATAGGCATCTCCGGATACCGCAGGATACCGCAAACATCCGATGTCTCAAACCAGCCTGCCAACTGTACCCTGTTGCCTTGGCAACAGGATGCAAGCAGGCATGGAAAAATCCTGTTGCCTCAGCAACAGGATCTCAAAAAAAGAGGGTGGAGGCTTTAAGCTGTGACTATGGCAAAGGCTGTAGGTTCAAGCTGATAGGTGAGATTTTAGTCCAATTACAGTAAAAAATACAGAATTTATGCCATGATAACAGTCATTTATCTATTAATTGACAAATATTTGTGGACTGGCCTCTAGGTGTAAACCACCCAGCAATGCACTGTGATACATGAGGGATGCAAAGACGGATCATCGTCTGGTTTGTGCCAACACGCAGGAATAAATATTAACTGATTACTCAAGGGATGTTCTTAAGATCTTAATACAGTGACCAAACTTACTAGGTCTGGAGTGTATGTGATAAAGAGAGTGAAGCCCCTGTGTATATTATCAAGTTCCACTATATAGGACAATTTATTTCTAAGTTGAAATAAAATTCTATGACACTGAGTTAGAACCATCAACATATATGTCAACTGAGTAAGGGTATAAAGCCTAGACAGAAACTGGTAAAGTCCAAGCCCATTTGTAATTTTTTCCCAGCAAGTGGTAATGCAGGCAGAGGATTCTATATCACTTAGACCTCTGAAAATGACTAAAATTGGAAATTTCAAAGAAAGTACTAATTATTGAATTTTAATTGTTTTTTTCTTGATGCATTAACTCAGATTTTTGCTAATTCTGTCCATATGCACAAAACATAGAACATTAACAATAAGAATATTTATATCATATGATTATTTCAAAGTAGATTTTTTGTGCGTTTGACTATGGGAAGTGAATTCAACTTTCCCTCTTCTTATGATTTTTGAGAGGCACATATCAAAATAAAAGATGGTTTCCATACACACCTCTGCTGCTAAGTAGCTTCAGTCGTGTCCGACTCTGTGTAACCCCAGAGACGGCAGCCCACCAGGCTCCCCCATCCCTAGGATTCTCCAGGCAAGAACATTGGAGTGGGTTGCCATCACACTTCAGTCCCTCTCAATACACGCATGGAGTTCCAGTCTCTCAAACTGTGGATATAAGAGGTACAATTTCTCTAGGAAATAGTTTCTCTGTTTCTTCAAATTTAGTAATACATCTACCTTGTGATCCAGACATTTCACTTCTAGGCATTTACCTCGAAGAGGAAAAAAAGTGTGTGTCCACACAGATGCGCGTGTTCCTCACAGCTTTATTACTGGAACTCAAAATTTCATTAACAGATGAATGGATTAACAGCCTTCGGTAGAGCCATACAGTGGAAAGCTACTCAACAGTATAAGGGAATGAACTATGATACACCAACAGAGACAGACCTTGAAATAATTACACTGACTGAAAGAAGTCAGGGAAATGAGAGTATGTATTGAATATCTACTAGTCTCATTTGTATTAAATACTCAAATGCAAACTAATCTACAGCGCAGCAAGCAAAGCATTGATCGTCTGGGGTAAGGGGTAAGGGGTGAGGGGTGAGGGGCACCAGGACACTTTAGATAGATATGTTCACTACCTTGATTGTGATTTCACAGGGATACAAAGATGCAAAAGCAGAAATTTCACACTTTAAAAGAATGCGATTTATTTTCTATGGATTATACCTCATTGACTCTGTTAAAATAACTTCTTACATTCTCTAGAAAAGTTACTCAAATAGAACATCATATGATGTGTGTACCTTCACTGAAAGCAATACATAAAAAAGACACCATGAGGTTAACTTTCGTCTGCTTTTTGTCACTTACTAGATCAGAGCAGGCAGTGGCACCCCACTCCAGTACTTTTGCCTGGAAAATCCCATGGACGGAGGAGCCTGCTGGGCTGCAGTCCATGGGGTCCCTAAGAGTTGGACACGACTGAGTGACTTCACTTTCACTTTTCACTTTCATGCACTGGAGAAGGAAATGGCAACCCACTCCAGTGTTCTTGCCTGGAGAATCCCAGGGACAGGGGAGCCTGGTGGGCTGCCGTCTATGGGGTCACACAGAGTCAGACACAACTGAAGCGACTTAGCAGCACCAGATGGAACTTAAACATAAGTCAATTTAGCTATCTGTTGAAGAGAACACACAGGTAAACGAACATTTTAATATTCTTTGTCTAGTCCTCTGCTGGCTGTTCAAAGTCTCCCTGATTTTGTGACTTGAAATTGCTCGTTTCTGCTTCTTGGGTCCACCCTGGTCTGTTAACTCAGAGTCTGAAATGGGAAATGCTTTGGATACCCTTTGGCAAAGCAAAATGTATGCTGCTCAGAAATTTGTCCAATGCTCTTCTAAGGGACTTCCAATCCCAGCCTCGTTTGTGTTCATCCCCAGCCCTGATGCAAACCTAGGAGCACCTTCTGAGGCTCAAAACTTTCCTGCCAGACTCACTCAAGCTTTTTCATACGCTCCTCTTTTCCTATTCCAAACCACAGATCCTTCTTCCTTAAGTTATCCTCAACTGAGATCATTAGAAATTCACTTAAAAAAATAAACATTTAGCTCAAGAAAAAGCAACTAGCTCAAGATTACAGAGATAGCTCATAGGTGTCAGAGGCAGGATATGCATACAGTTCTGCCGCTGCTGCTGCTAAGTCGCATCAGTCATGTCCGACTTTGTGCAACCCCATAGATGACAGCCCACCAGGCTCCTCTATCCCTGGGGTTTTCCAGGAAAGAACACTGGAGTGGGTTGCCATTTCCTTCTCCAATGCGTGAAAGTGAAAAGTGAAAGTGAAGTCGCTCAGTCATGTCTGACTCTTAGCGACCCCGTGGGCTGTAGCCTATCAGGCTCCTCCGTCCATGGGATTTCCCAGGCAAGAGTACTGGAGTGGGGTGGCATACAGGTCTATCTACTACCAATATACATCCTGTACTTTGAAGAAAAACAACTTCTCTATTTAAATGAATATCAATCTCCCCTTGGTGATTCAATAGAAATTTCAAGAATATAATTGTAAAATAAATCCTTGTGGGTTATTTCTGCTCATCATGTTTCTGGAAAGTGATGCATTGCTATATTTAAGGAATACAACTGGCTTTCTACCTTAGGACATCTGGAATTTTTTAAAAATTCAAATCTGAAGGAAAATAAGCTTGAAACGTAAGGATTTCTCCTCCTGTGACCTTTTTAAAATTCTTCTAGTTTGAGAGTTGAGGCCATTACGATGTTTGCAAAAGTTGCCTCCAGCAAATACACAAACCTATTAAATGGAGTTAGTGGGGGAAATGCGCGTCCTTGAACGCTGGAATTTGGCTGCTGTCATCGTTTTTACTCCCTAACTACTTAAGATTTTTCTAGGAATAGGAGAAGGAGTTCACTAGCATCTGCACCCACCAAGAGGATGGACGCATTCTGGGTATCAATATAGCAGCAAGGAGAAGGCAATGTAAATCAGACAGGAAAATTACCACTGACGTGGAAATCATCATCACTTAGGATGTCACGGTGCTGTCACGGTGCTGGCACGAATGTGCTTACTGCAGTTTTACTCATTATAATGCCATTTTTTTTAATGTGTGCAGCTACTCATAAGGCATTTTCAGTTCATAGTAATTCTAACAGTAACAGACTGACATTGCCCAGATTAACTGAGGCTGCAGGGGAAGAATTAAAAGAGCCTATTTTATTACAACTAGTGAAATGTTTTAAATTGTCTAGAATGTTAGTTTTATCAGAAGAGAGAGAAAGAAAAGCAAGAAATAAATAAAAAGTGTAACATCAGTTATATCTTGTGGAAGCTTTAC
This sequence comes from Aepyceros melampus, assembly GCA_006408695.1. Lineage (NCBI taxonomy): Eukaryota > Metazoa > Chordata > Mammalia > Artiodactyla > Bovidae > Aepyceros > Aepyceros melampus. The sequence continues at coordinate 67,044 of SJXQ01007259.1, forward strand.
TTTGGAACCACAAACAATGCATTATTTCTTTTGCGTTCTGAGACATTCATATTCCATCTCAGGAATACCTTTACCGAGTTTCTTCCATTCGCCTAGTTAATAACCATGACCTTAAATACATCTATTTAGGGATCTTTGGTGCTGGATGGAAATTCATCTCACAGAGGGAATCTCTTCTCAGTGGCAAACCACATTCCACACTTTTCATGAGTGATAGCACAAAGAAAATTCAAAATAGGAGACAGATCCCTGCCTGCATACTACTGTACATAAACCCAATCCCTAAATTTCAAGGTACTAAAAATATCAGCCAGTGTGATCAGACGCTTAAAGGGGCCATGGTGGAAAACTGGTTTTGCCACCACTGACCAGTGGGCAGATGAAGCAAGCCTGGGGCAGGGTTCTTTGCTGTGGTGGATGGAAATCTGCTAGCTCCAATGCTGTCTGAATCATTTCATTGCCTAATTTTATTTATGAAACCCTAAAGCACGCTTCTTCTTCTATGCCCTACTTACCAAGCAGAGAAGCAATATGTTCACATTAAACCAGAAAAATTGATGTCTGGAGCCCTGAAAATAGCTAAATCCATAAATATTTATAATAAAGGAAAATGTCCTTTTCAAATTTAGATATCAAGAATTACTTTATTTTGAACTTAAAAATAATTATACCAAGCTAGAAATTTTGCTTTAATATAATTAAATGCATATGTTATGATCCTGCTATTATGATAATACTTTCTTAATTAGAACTTCTTAAAAGCACAAGAACACACTAATGAACTGTCACTGAGTTAAATAAATTAGGGAACGCATTAATTATTACAATTCGATCTAAAATTTGAGTATCAAATTTATAGTACTTGATAATGTTTCATGGTCATCTCCTAATTAATGTAGTATCCACAGTGGGTTTTCTATTATTACTAACTCAAAGACAGGTTTTCAAGAAGCAATGATACTAATAAAGATGAGAACGGTGTCATAATCTGAAAGGATCATGTTAAAAATACAGAAGAGACGGTCGGTATCGAGTTACTGATCACCATTTTGTTTGCAGTCTGCACATAAAAAAAGGGAAATAACTGAATGTATATGTTAACGTTTCTAAGAACATTTCAAGAGGCCAGAATCCGGTAATTCCTCTCAACATACAGAGGAATCAACATGCAGAGCACCATCACGTGGTCAAGGTTTAATTCGCACTGCTCAAAACCAAGAAATGCCACCGAAAACCAGCAGTGCTTGCTTCAGGCGTCACCTGGCCTGCAACTAGGCGTGGACATGGCAACGGAGCGCCACGCTTATGCTCCATGTTTAACCCAGGATTGCAGGAGGCCCAGACCTTGCCACATGCACGCGCAGCACAGAATGTATAAACAGCCAAGCGTCAGCCGAGAAAGAATCGAAAATGGCAGAAAACTTCCCAAATGACCACCATCTTCTGCCTGTCTCGGGTAATCTCCTTTCCAGCATCACTGCTCCCCCGCTTGGCTCTCTGCAGTCTAAACAGCAGAGGTGCGCCTTTTAAAGCGCCACGTCAACCCTCTCTCTCAACTCACATCCCTTGCCTTTGTCATGACACCGCAGGATCTGCCATCATTGCTGAGCATCTGGATATTTGCATGACCGCCCCTTGGATGTAATCAGGTTTCTGCTCAATTGTCACATAATTAGAGACTTTTCCATTCCGTTTTGACATTTCTATGTAAAATAGCCGGTCTCTCCACGCCTCAAATTACTTTCCATTTCCGTTCAGTCACGAAGTTGTGTCTGGCTCTTTGCGACCCCATGGGCTGCAGCATGCCAGGCTTCCCTGTCTTTCTCTGTCTCCCAGAGTTTGCTCAGCCTCATATTCACTGAGTCAGTGGTGCTATCCATTCATCTCACCCTCTGTTACCTTATCCTTTAAAGTATTTTTGTCCCTAACACTTTAAATATAGTTCCTATTTTCTCCTCCCTAGGAAGGTAGGAGTCTTCTAACTATTTTGTTCAGTGTTCTAGCATGAAACCAGAATAGTCCCCAGAAGAGAGTAGTTGCTCAATAAATTGTGTTGAATAAAGGAAATAAGAGACTGATTTTTTTAAAGTGTTGCAAAGATATTCTCCATGTTAAAACAAGAGGGAGAAATCAAAATCATAGTGTAATTTTTAAAAAGTTGTCAAACTGATTCTAAAATTAATAAGGAACAACAGACCTCAAAGAGCTAAATCAAACCCTCCAAACAAAATTGGAGAACTTACAGATTCCAATTTCAAGACATATTACAAAGCTATGCTAATCCAAACAGTATGGAATTGGCCTAAGAACAGACATACAGATCAATGGAACAGAACAGAGTTTAGAAATAGATCCACATATACAGTCAAATTATTTTCTCAACAAAGATGACTGGTAAAATCAATGTGAAAAGATTAGACATTTTAAGAAATGATGCTGGAAAACCTTGATATCCATATGGATACTCTCTTTATTATTCTACATACAGAATTAAATCTAAATGGATCATAGACATAAACATAAAAGCTATAGCCATAAAGAATTTATTTATAAAAAAGAGCCTGTTTTTGCAGCTATTGATACAGGGAACCATTTCTTTAACATGATCCAAAAAGCACTAATAACAACAAAAAGTAAATAAATTGGACTTTAACAAAATTCAAAATCTCTGCTCATAAAAATATCATTAATAAAATAAATAGTCAAGTCATAGACTGGGAAAAATATTTTCAATACATATGTTTGACAACAAATTATATCTGGGACATATAAAGTACTCCTCAGTTCAGTTCAGTCTCTCAATCGTGTCTGACTCTTTGTGACCCCGTAGACTGCAGCACGCCAGGCTTCCCTGTCCATCACCAACTCCCAGAGTTTACTCAAACTCATGCCCATCACGTTGGTGATGCTATCCAGCCATCTCATCCTCTGTCGTCCCCTTCTCCCACCTTCAATCTTTCCCAGCATCAGGGTCGTTTCCAATGAGTCAGTTCTTCGGTACTCCTACATATCAACAAAAACAGACAAATACTTCATTAAAAATAACGGGGGTGAGAGTTGAACAGAGACTTCTTTCACACATAAATAGATACATCAGTGGCCAATAAACACAAATAAAGGTGTTCCACATCCATGGTTATCAGGAAAATATAAACACAACTCACAAAGAAATACCCTTTTACACCCACTACAAAGTCTAAAAGAAAAAAGACTGGCAATTCCAAACGTTGACCAGAATGTGAAACATTTGGAACTCACATATATTGTTCCTGAAGGTTTTAAACAGTATATTTTTAGAGAACTGTTTGGTAGTTTCTTTTAAACATACAATACCTTATGACCCTGAAATTCTATCCCTAGGTATTTATCTAAGAAAAATGAAAATATCTCCACAAGAAACTTATAGAAGAAAACTCAAAGCAATCTTACTGATTAGAAAACTCCAAATCTGGAAACGACATGCTGTTCATCAACGGGAAAATAAACAATTTGAGATCCAGTCATGTGCGTAATACTACTTAGCAGTATAAACAAATTGCTGATATTCACAACAACACCACAAAGGAACCTCAGAGATGTTATGTCATGTAGAAGCCAGATGCTGAAGAGTACGGGCTGTTTGTTGGATTTACATGGAGTGAAACAATATATGAAATTAATCTATAGTGACAGAAATATTAGCAGTCTGTCAAGGACTGTGGATTGTATGGGAAGGGGCAGGAGAGGATTTTCTGAGGTCATGCAAACGTCCTGAATCCTGTTTTGGGTAGAAGTTATAACGTACCAAAAGTTATTGAACTAAAATTTAAGATTTGTACATTTTGTGTGCTGTGCTTAGTCACTCAGTCGTTCCAACTCCTCAACCCCAAGGCCTGTAGCCCGCCAGTCTCCTGTCCATGGGATTCTCCAGGCAAGAATACTGGAGTGGGTTGCCTTGCCCTCCTCCAGGGGATCTTCCCAACCCAAGGATCGAATTCAGGTCTCCTGCATTGCAGGTGGATTCTTTACCGTCTGAGCTGCCAGGGAAGCCACTTTGTATATTTTACTGTACATAGACTATATCTCAATAAAAGGGAGTATAGCATGGATGTGAACATTGTATGTAAAGCTGTGTGGGAGCCTGTAAAGCATGGTTTTTTTTTCTACAACAGAACAAGTACGGAGCATTTCTAAAACAAACCACGATTTTTCCTGATACTTCTGTGAGTGCATCATTGCTTGTTGCATTTTCACAGCCTTGGGGAAAATTCAGTCAACAATTAACCAGACAATAAAAACAAAGCTGTTCACAAAAATATTGTCCTTTTAGAATGTATCATTTTCTACATGGCTTAATTTAATCTCTTAGGAGAGAATTGCGAATACAAGCCGTTAGTAGGATTCTCAGCAATTTTAAATGACATACAGCGTAATAAAAATAAAGCAATGCAGATAAGACATTTTTAAAAATTTGCACTAAGAGGGACTTCCCTGGTGGTCCAGTGGCTAAGACTCCATGCTTCCAGTGCAGGGGCCCTGGGTTTGATTCCTGGTCAGGGGACGAGATCCCACAAGCAGCAACGGAGCGTTCATGTGCCGCAGCTAAAGATCCCGCATGCTGCAGCTAGGACTTTGCACAGCCACCTAGAAAATGTGTGTTTTTTAAAAATTGCACTAAGAACATGAGAGTCAAGTGTTTACATATTTGCTCAATTCTCAATCGGCCCACTTTAGGATATTTGAAAATTTAAGAAAAAAATATCAACTGCCTGTGAATAAAGTTTGCTAAGAACATATATAAATTGGATTATTACACTACATCAAAGTGTCAACATTTTAAAAAAATTATAAAATTATTATGAAGGGCTTGTGAATTTAGAAAATAATCTTTGATGATAAGTACTCTATTAGTTCCCTTGGTCCCCAGATTCGATGGAATTTAAGATGATCATTATTTCTATTATATTTTAATAGTGTGACAATATCAGATTATCATAAAAATATTTTTTTAACTCAATTAAACCTTAGAGTAAATAGCTAGGACTCACTCTATGAACATTCAATTTATCCAGATCTGATGCAATTTTTTAAAAGATGATATTGGTAGGCACATCCAGAGGAAGGGAGATGATTCTAAATAACTAAGAAGAATGGACTCAATCATTTGGAAGCTGCTCAAAGCAGAACTGAGGCTTCTCTTAGATGAAAAGAAATTAGATCCATGGACATCCATTTCAGCCTGTCCCCAAAGTTCCAGCCTTCCCTAGGGATTTTGGACTTGCCAAGGTAGCCCCAGCTATCATATAAGCCAATTCCTTGCAGTAAATTTCTTAATACGCATCTCCTACTGGTTTTGCCTCGCAGATTTCATGTGGGATTGTCCTACACAATGTAGGTGTAGCAGCTGTGGTATTAGCACCCACGGCTACTGCCCCTTAAGTATCAGTACCATTCAAAGTCCTCGTGATAAACAAAAGGACACCGGTTAATATGTACACCCACTTCCTATCAGCCCCTCTTGGATAGGACAGAAGTGCTGCCCCGAATCCCCGCTGTGGATGAGGAAGAGACTCAAAGCAAGCAAAGTGGACATTGTAATGATCCTAGATGAGCCGTGAGAATGAGAACTGAAAGGCTCAGGTGGATTTTCAGATATTTCAAAGACAGAGTTTGTAAAAAGCTTGCTAGTGGGATGGATGGAGGATTTGCGGGAGCGTAAACTGAAGATGTCAATATTCTAGTTAAGGCGCTGGGGGGTAGACCATGACTAGGTTAAGAGGAGCCCTCCGCTGTGGGAGCGGCTGAGCATGGGGGACTCACCTGCAGGTAAACACCCAGTTCAAGCTGAGGTCTGGCCCACAGGGGAGGTTGAGGTCAGACAGGTAGTTTGGAAGTCTTCAGAATACGAGTACGGAAATTGTTGGTAAAACACATACCAATGTATTTTCCGGAGAAGGCAATGGCACCCCACTCTAGTACTCTTGCCTGGAAAATCCCATGGGTGGAGGAGCCTGGAAGGCTGCAGTCTATGGGGTCGCTGAGGGTTGCACACCACTGAGCAACTTCACTTTCACTTTTCACTTTCATTCATTGGAGAAGGAAATGGCAACCCACTCCAGTGTTCTTGCCTGGAGAATCCCAGGGACTGGGGAGCCTGGTGGGCTGCTGTCGCACAGCGTCGGACATGACTGAAGTGACTTAGCAGCAGCAGCAGCAATGTATTTTCTCTTCTTAGAAAATGTTGTACACTTCTCTTCCCAGAGCCTTTATCTCATGAGACCATGTCAAGAGACTGAGGCTTATAAACTAAAAGGTAAAGAACACCCAGGGAGAGAGAAGGACCTGACAGAGGGGGATTTCTGGCAGAGCAGACAGGGGACTAGGGAACTTCATGAACACAAAGACACCTGATGGGAAGGAGATGAGAAAGCAGGTACAAGCGTCTTCTTTTCCTCCACACACCACGCCCGCAGGGCTGAGCCCCAGGTGGTAGAAACACTGAGAGCGTTGGAAGAGGGCAGTGCAGGCGCATCCCGAGAAGGCTGGAAGCTCCAGAGGAGCTTGGCGGCAGCCAGCCCACTGTGTACTCGGGGCTCAGCAGGAGCACTGAGCACAAAGCCCAGGAGGGTCGGCTGCTTCTGCTGTATTCACTGTGGCTCAGCACAGACTCATGCCTGTCATCTAGAAGGTATTCACCTGGGATTTATTGAACAGATAACTGAATGCACATGGAACAGAAGAGTTGGAAAATATGAAAAAGGTGCTTGGCCTAGTAGTGCCCCTGACGGCCAGTTGGTTCCCCAAGGGCTGTGGGTGGATGGGTGGGAATCCAAACCTCCCCTGTGCCTTGGTGGGAGCATAGAAGCGGCTGTGGTGCCAGCCAGCAAGTTCACCAGGCCACTGCCGCGTGGGGGGCCACAGAGAAGACAGCTCTACCCGTGAATGCCAAGGCAGGTGCTCCACAGCCGCAGAGATGGGTTCACCCCAAGTAAGGTCAACAGATGCCAACAGAAGAAGGGGGAGCAGAGCCCCTGGCCCTCTACCAGCTGCAGGGGCATGCTGTTAGGGAAGTTAAATAAAAGCAGTCTCATTCAGGTTTCAGAGGCAAAACAGCAGAGCAGGCCTCTGATCTGGCTGGACACTGCCCTGACCACACACCAGTAAGCCAGGAGCTCCGGGAGGTGGTGATGAACAGGGAAGCCAAGCGTGCTGCAGCCCATGGGGTCACAAAGAGTCGGACCCGACTGAGCGACTGAACAACAGCAAATGTGGGTTACTCTCCTCTACTGTTTCTTTTCTTTTAATGATTGTATATTGAAAGTAAGCTGATCATTCTCTATTAAATACTGAAATTATTTATTTGTGTATAACAAGTGGTTTCTTTTGTTAACAAATCCTTGGAAACTGAAGCAAAAGTTAAAACTGTTGGCAAGAGCTTCCTCTTGCACCAGCTGCCCTCTAGGGAGGAAGAGATGAAGAGGAGCACTCTTGAAATGGAAAAGAGACTTTTAGGTCAAAAGAGACTAGTAGTGTGAGTCGCTCAGTAGAGTCTGACTCTTTGCGACCCCATGGACTGTAGCCCCCCAGGCTCCTCTGTCTATGAGATTTCCCAGGCAAGAATACTGGAGTGGATTGCCATGCCCTCCTCTAAGGGATCTTCCCAACCCAGGGACTGAACACTTCCTGTATGGTAGGCAGATTCTTTGCCATCTGAGACACTAGGGAACCCCAAAGAGACGAATACAAGTGATTAAGCCATGATGACTCCAATCATCATTTTCTGCCATCAGCAGGAGAGTGAGTTCAAAACAAAATGATATATGATTATAAAAATAAAGTTCCCACTTTTCACAACTGATTTTCACCCAAATTCATATGAAATTAAAACCACTGGGCTGAATGGAGTGCATGAAGGGAAGAGCAGGAAGAGAAACAAAGATCTAAATTTAAGAAGCCAGGGCTGAAAGAAAAAATAAGAGTGTATTCAGAATGGTAAGATGGAAACCAGGATAGAGGAGTATAGTGGAAACCACAGAAAAAAAATCAAGAAGGTGTATGAAGGATGAATTAGCTTTCAATTTGATAATGTGGGGGCTTTCCTGATAGCTTAGTTGGTAAAGAACCTTCCTGCAATGCAGGAGACCTCAGTTCAATTCCTGAGTCGAGAAGATACCCTGAAGAAGGGATAGGCTACCCTACCCACTCCAGTATACGAGCCTGGAGAATTTCATGGACTATGTAGCCATGGGGTCGCAAAGAGTCAGACACGACTGAGCGACTGAATGGAACTGAACTGAACTGATCCAGGAATGAATCCGAACACCTTAATTTAGACATTCACAAACATCTGCCATCTAGCACCAGCCTGCTATTACATTATATATACATATAGATATATATATGGAGAAGGCAATGGCACCCCACTCCAGTACTCTGGCCTGGAAAATCCCATGGATGGAGGAGCCTGGTGGGCTGCAGTCCATGGGGTCGCTAAGAGTCGGACACGACTGAGCGACTTCACTTTCACTTTTCACTTTCATGCATTGGAGAAGGAAATGGCAACCCACTCCAGTGTTCTTGCCTGGAGAATCCCAGGGACGGGGGAGCCTGGTGGGCTACCGTCTATGGGGTCGCACAGAGTCAGACACGACTGAAGCGACTTAGCAGCAGCAGCATAGATATATATGTGTGTATATATATACACACATATAGGTAATGCGTTGCAAGTGAAAACATGCATTTGTGAATCAGGAGACCCTACTTCCAGCCATAGATCAGTCACTAACTAGCATTAGCTCAGTGACCTCGAGTAAATCTCTTAGCATCATTGGGAGAGAAGTGGTTAATCCCACAGACCTCACACAGGGAAACAGGTTTCTCCCCGAATCACTCCCCAGTCTCCTTGGAAACTCAAGTCTGCTTCATTTGTACACGTAGAAATATGCTTTATCCAGGCTGGGCTTTTGTTTTTTTAACACCCATTCTTGCATTTGCTGGTGAAGATCTAAGTGACACAGTTTTTTAAAAACACTTTTTATTTTGTATCGGAGTATAGCAGACTGATAACGTTGTAATAGTTTCCTACGATAGCGAAAGGACTCAACATATGTATATGTGTATCCGTTCTCCCCCAAACTCCCCTCTCATCCAGGCTTCCACGTGACTTTGAGCAGAGTTCCATGTAGCACACTCTTTGGAAATGTCTGTAACCAATTACCCTGCCTGGGCTGTAAGACAATACCCAAAAGAAATTTGCACTTAACATGATGTGTACAATGCCGAAACACCAATCATGATTTTGAGTCTACAGTGTCACAGGACCTTCTCTGTTACAATAACCTTTTATCATTACACATTTAAGTAAACAGGGTACCTCACTTTTCTCTGCTATATTCTTTTCAGTTTTGACTCTGTGTTCTCCTTATCATTTCTCATTTTGAATTATAAAAATTAGAAAGCCTAACATTCTTCCAAATAAAAGTCATTTCACTTGTGTAGAGGGTAATTCACAGTATCCAGGGGTGAAGTTTATTAGTGAAAATTTCTCTGTCCTTTTGAGATATATATAAATTTTATTTTTTACTAGCCTGTTATGTAAGTTGCTATTATTAAGAATAAAATAACAGGTAAAAATAAATAGCATACATTCTATGAGACAGAAGCCTTTAAAATTTCTTATCAATTGCTGGCTTACTCACTAAAGGATCTCCTTATCTGTGCTGGGAATTTATAAGTTCCACTGAATCCACTAACTTTTCTTTCTTTTCTCAAGTGTTTATCATTGGATTATGTATTGTACTATTGATATGAACTGCTTTGGGAGAACATTTCACTCCATATGAAATGAAACAATCATAATACCATAACACCTGCTGAAGAAAAAAGAAACATCAAATCTGATACTTGTAATTTTTCTGCATCAGTGGTGTAATAAAAGTTTTAAAAACTAATCATTGGTACCCAGTGGTACCCAGTGAAAACAATTAACTACACGCTGTCTTCTGATACAGTGTAATCATACTTTCTTCTCAGTTCTTTAATAAAGCTACATTTTTCCTTTTAGAAAACACTCAGTTAATCTCAAAATGAAAACGTATCCCTATACCTAACATAGTGCAAGAGAAGAAGGTATTCTACCACTCCTTTGAACAGGAGTATAAATTTTTCTCTGAGGCAAAGTAGTCCTCTAGGGTCCCTGTAAGACAGAGCACTCCATGAGGCATTCATGCAGGCCAGCTGCTGGTGCTCAAGAAATCTTCTTAAACCACATGGATTTAGAACTAATGGGCCAGTTAGTGCTAGTTTAACAAGTTGCATCAGCAAACTATCCTGGGATTTCCCTGTGGTCCAGTGGTGGAGAATCCTCCTGCCAACGCAAGGAACACAGGTTCAATCCCTGCTCCAGAAAGAATCCACATGCCACATGGCAACTAAGCCTGAGCACAACTCCGGAAGCCCACTTGCCCGTGGTCCGTGCTCTGCAACAAGAGAAGCCACCGCAGCTAGAAGCCAGCCCACTGCAGCGAGAGAGTAGCCCCTGCCGGCTGCACCTCGAGAAAGCCCACGTGCAACAGCGGAGACCTAGCACAGCCAATGTGTGCGTGTGTTAGCTGCTCAGTCCTGTCCGACTCTGCAACGCTTTGGACTGTAGCCCACCAGGCTCCTCCGTCCGTGGAATTCTCTAGGCAAGAGTACTGGAGTGGGTGGCCATTCCCATCTCCAAGGGACCTTCCTGACCCAGGGATGCCTTCTGCATTGCAGGCAGATTCCTTACCATCTGAGGCACCAGGGAAGCCCTAGCACAGCCAAATAAATAAATATGTTAAAAATATTATTTTTCTAATGTATGCATTGATCATTTTATACATTGATGTTATGTTACAGTTTATGTCATTTTAAATTTTTCACAGTACATTTAAACACATTAACTTATTAAATTCTAGTACCCTTTGAAGAGACAATATTTTCCCCTCAATTTAAAGATGAATACAAAGCCTCTAGAACTTCAAAAAATCCTGTCATGACTGTAGATCTAGTCCTGGGGGCTAGATTTCTGCAGTTAAAATGTCCCTGCAAATACACATTGGAATACTGATGGGTGAGATGGTATGGATGAAACAAATCTTGCATTTGTTTCAAAATAATCTAGGGATGGCAATGATAAATGAATGGTCCATAGTAGCAATTTTTGGAGCTCGAGGATGGGTACACAAAGCATTTCTCTTAACTTCTGTAAATGTATGAAACTTTTCACAACACAGGAGTTTTTTTAAAAAGCTGAGGCCAATAAATAAATATAAGTCCTTCTCAAGGTGTTTGGCTAAAGATAAGAGGGTTTGTGCTGTTCGATTTTAGATTAACTCTACCCATTCCCACATCAGCTACATGAATCTAATATAAATCTCCTTTTTTATAGCCAACTGGAAATTTGCTAAGTAGCTCTGCAGTGCAGAATCAAATAGAAGGCCCCAAATACTTAAGATATAGAAATATCTAAGTCTCTTGCTTTTGGGGTTTACTAGAAATTCTATACTCTGAATGCAACCTAACATCCAGAGAATTATATGCCTCTCATTGTTGCAAAGTTTTTACAAATTCTGGGAGTAAAATAAAAAGCAATGTTCCCTTGGACTCCCCTTGTCTAATACTTAACTGAGCTCTGCAAGAGCTAAAACTCCAAATTATCTGCTCCTAACATACACCTGGGTCTTGGATAATCATCATGGACTGTTCAGTGAAATTATAGCTGGGATCAGCATCTAAGACAATGAAGATAAAAGAGTTCTCCTCCTAAATGAAACTATATGAAGCTTCCATTTCTGGATCCCAAGTATGCCAAGACAAACCCGCCAAACAATAGTGCGTTCCTCAATTTTTTTAATGGAGTTTTCTATTCAATATATCAGAATGGCTCTTCTTTGAGATCAAATTTTTATATAATTTTCCCAGCCGAGGCAGAACAAGTCCTTAGGATTTGAAAAGGAATCTAATGACCAGGTACTCTGATCAAGAATGGCATTAAGCCTACTGCCTTGGGCCCCACCCTCAGGGGGGAAGAAAAGAAAGTGTGCAGACTGAAGGGCCCCTTATAAGACCCCTGCTCTGGGGAAGCCCAGGGCTGACTAAAGAAGGAGTCATGGGTCACGATCCACCAAGGACACAGAGGAAGGAAGATTGGATAGCAGCAAGAGCATCGCCAGCACCCCCACTTGCACATGTGGGAAGGTGCAGCTTTGACATTCCTTTCTCCAGCAGGTCTTCCTGACCCAGGAATCGAACCGGGGTCTCCTGCATTGCAGGCAGATTCTTTAGCAACTGAGCTATCAGGGAAGCCCCTTCCTTCCCTAAGTTTACCTCAAAATAACATTAAGTATCAAAATAATAAAGCGGTTACTGGCAATAAAAACATATATTCTGATTGGAAACATGGTAACATTACTGCTGCCACAGACAGTAATGAAAGCAATTACACCAACAAAAACATTTTAAGGCAAACTTATTTCCTTCTCTTCTAAATTAGCGTACAGTATCTGATACTCAGACTGCTGAAGAAATTAAATATAAGCATCCACATGCTATTTATGCAAAAATCATATTATAAACAAAGAATTTCTAAGAGATCTTTTTGATACCTCTGGTTTTGTTATACACAACAAATTATGGGTTAGATCTTTGGAGCATCACTTACATTGACTTAATTTTAATTATAAGATATCAAAATGGATGCAAATATGCAACTATATAATAGCAAAATATTATGTGCAGCAAAGAATATTTTTTCTAACTTGGGGTGCATTTTCCTTAAGACAAACACGAGCAACTTCAGACAGCCTATCAGAACACACCTTAAAGAGACTGAAGCATTCCCACTTACATGAGATGGCAGAACTGGCTGGCGCTGACGTGTGACTGCGTTCCTATTGGCTGCCATATAATACCTCCATATGTGCACCTCTGTTCCCATTCCAGCTTCTTCTCCAAGGGTGGCTGGGATGTAATGAATTGCATACACACCTCATCATGACGTCTGATATCATGGAGCTGACTTCTACAATATCTGAGCAGGCTTCTGCTTCAGTAGTAAAGCATTTAAGAGAAGATAAGCTCATTACAACCCTCTGGGCAAAGCCCAGACCATTCCACAGGGTGCAAGGGCCAAGGTTAAATCCTGCTCTGTGTCCACCAAGGTGTCTGCACCCAAGAGAATCTGAAGTAAGATGGACATCAAGCCTAGTTTTGAACGCAGGACTTCTCAAAAGGCATTTGGGAAGTTTGGGAAGGAGGAGGAGCAGCACTAATCTCTTTGTAGTTGGGCTGGTGGGCAAGGGTTACAGGCTGCACTGGAGGCTGCTCCCAGGTACGGGATGGGCGTGTGGGTCTGTGTCTCACTGGACAGTAAAACAAAGAGGGATCTCATTAATACAGGTCCTGATGATCATGCCTGATGCACCAAAAGGAAGGAAGGATTCTCAGGGAGCAAGGAGCATGACTTACTGGCCTTTTCCAGCTGTATGGGAGAAAAGTCAATACAACTTGATTGAGTCTTATCAAACATGAAGTCATAAAAATAAAACTCAACCCAGTTACTAGAGATTTAAGATGTGTATAGGAATTTTTTAAAGTAGCTAATTTGACACATTCAGTTCAGTTCAGTTCATTTGTTCAGTCGTGTCCAACTCTTTGCGACTCCATGGACTGCAGGACGCCAGGCCTCCCTGTCCATCACCAACTCCCAGCGTTTACTCAAACTCATGTCCACTGAGTCGGTGATGTCATCCAACCATCTCATCCTCTGTCATCCCCTTCTCCCATCTTCAATCTTTCCCAGCATTAGGGTCTTTTCAAATGAGTCAGCTCGTCGAATCAGGTGGCCAAAGGATTGGAGTTTCAGCTTCAGCATCAGTCCTTCCAATGAATATTCAGGACTGATTTCCTTTAGGATGGACTGATTGGATCTCCTTGCAGTCCAAGGGACTCTTAAGAGTCTTCTCCAACACCGCAGTTCAAAAGCATCAGTTTTTGGCGCTCAGTTTTCTTTATAGTCCAACTTTCACATCCATACATGACCACTGGAAAAACCATAGCCTTGACTAAATGGACCACATTACATGCTGCTGCTGCTGCTGCTAAGTCGCTTCAGTCGTGTCCGACCCTGTGCGACCCCATAGACCGGCAGCCCACCAGGCTCCCCCATCCCTGGGATTCTCCAGGCAAGAACACTGGAGTGGGTTGCCATTTCTTTCTCCAATGCATGGAAGTGAAAAGTGAAAGGGAAGTCGCTCAGTCGTGTCCGACTCTTCGTGACCCCATGGACGGCAGCCCACCAGGCTCCTCCGTCCATGGGATTTTCCTGGCAAGAGCACTGGAGTGGGGTGCCATTGCCATCTCATAACATTCTCTGGGATTTTGGAGGCAGACAACACCAGTCAGCCTACGAAAGGGAGTGTTGCTCCTGTCACAGCTGAACCCTAGGAGAAGCCTACGCTAGATGCCTGCAGAGCCAGCCATCAAGACCACTGGTGATCATGCTTCAAAGACTTAGGGCGCTTGCTGGAATAGTTTGTCTATTTTATTTTTAATTCAAATATTCTAACTGAAGTCAAGTGTACTTCTTAATAAAATTTAACATATTTGGACTTTGAGAAAAAGATCTAATTTTCACGTCTTTCATTTCACAACCCATAGTTAATATAACTTTCACCTATACTGATATCTCTAGGCAAGATTTAAGAATTATTATACACAATTACTCTTCATAACAGAAGTCAAAATAGGACTCTAACTTGTTAATTTCCTAATTATTCTTTTTCAAGTTTTCTAACCGTAAGTAAAATGTACACGTCATAATCAGATTTTAAGTCATTATTTTAACATTTCATGCTTTATCTATATGCTGTTTCTTTTTAAGTTTTAAAGCAGTAGGCTTATACATAGTTATGACAGGCACTTCTACTTTTGCTGAATTCATATTTAACAAAGCTCAGTCTATGCATTTATCACATACAAAGTAAGGTAAGAGGTAATGGAAACAGAGTCAGCTCAATATTTGTGGGTGCCCCATGCAAAATAAAAATATGGAGCCCCAGCAGGGAATGAGGAAGACAGTCTCCCCTTCCCACAATCCAGCATCCCAACTGGCAGTAAATGAGAGACCTCCCCCCACCCCACCACCAAGAAACTGCAGCCTCCCTGCCTGCAGGATGCGGGCAAGAAGCCACCACTGAATTGCTCACCTTATGCGCCATGGTGCTGCCCTCTTGTTCAGGGATGGCCTCTTCGCCCCATCCCAAGATGTCACAACCCAGGACACAGGTGGAGGAGGGTAAGGTAATCAGACAGGCCTCCCCTGCTGACCCACCCAATCACCACACCAGGTGGAGGGCAGCTGCAGTAACCAGACAGGGATAGGGAGATGGAGCTGGAGGCCAGGAAGAGGCCCCGGGGGCTGGGAGCCGTCTGCTGAGTGTCTAAGCCAGGGAGGGAAGACCCTGGAGAGACCACTCATGGGCTAGGGTCCAACTCCCCTAGGTACATACTCCCTGACCCATCAGACTCCACTTCCAAACCACAGACTCCAAGGTTAAATTACTAAGAACTTCACGAGCTCAAATGCAGAGCCCTAAAGGCCCACGCACAGGGCCATTCTGAGAACAGAGTCCGGGTAATGTGTTCATAGCATGCAAGTCCGTCTTGGGTGACAGTGACCTATCTGTGTTAAGGTTTCTTCCTTTGGCTCGTAATCACAAAAGAAGCTGAGTGTCGAGTTGCATTGTCTAAACCAGGTTCTTTACCTTCACTTCAGCAGCAAAAGGGATTAAAGCTGATTTTAAAAAATGCTTGGCTAATCAAGTATTGGTCGTGAGTACCATGTGAGTATCCAATCAGACCACTGCAGGACCAGTTTCGAGAAGACTCCCGGAGCTGACTGTTTCTGCATGTAGCCCCTTCCTCCATCTATAAAAGCTCCCCTCACCCTCGGATTGTCAGTGTGAGGAGTTGGCCTTTGGAGAGGAGCTCCCCTCTCTCTGGTTGCTGGCCTCTGAATTAAAACAAATGTCCCTTCCACCAACCTTGCTTCTTTATCGACTTCAAAACAAAAGGCAGCTGGACTCCCCCTTTCAGATTTTTGGTGCCCGACGTGAGGCTTCTGTGCTCTCAGGATATTGCCTCCTGGGTTTCCCCTCTTTCAGCAGAGCCACGGCCGTGACACTGGGCTGGCCAGGATGCCTGTGAGGAGCCCACTGCAGGTGGCTCGCTGGCCCTGAGAGCCGGGGTTTGGAGGAATGGTCCTAGCAGCTGCCAAAATCACTTGTTTTGGGGATCCCCCTCTGTTTCTCCCCTGCTCGGCACCAGCTGCCAGCTATGCTTTTCCCTGGTGGAATAGAAACAGACATCTGGACAAGCTGATGAAGCTCCAAGACCAAGTAAGTCCTCTGGCGCGCACACGGCAAACTTCTCTTTTGAGCAGGGGGTGCTGCTTGGGCGTTTTGCCAATCGGTTGAGACATGCGTCTGCCGCTGAGGACGGCTGGCGAGCACTGAGCGCCACTGGGGCATGCTGCTAGCTGGTTGTGATGGGCATCCGCCGCTGTGGACCCTTTGTGTTGGGAAGTGGTATTGGGGACTCCTTATTACTCATCCTCTTGGTGGATTCGCTGACAGTTCTGTCTTCTGGTGTGTGAGTGTATATTTCATTTGTGTGATTGGAATCTTTGTTGTCTTTTGTAACATGGGAAATTCAACTTTAATTCATTAGAAAAATTCATAAAGAAAAAGAAAGATTTTTTAAGACAATCTATGGTGACGGTATTCTTTAGACTCCAGAGAAAATGGGTTAAAATTTTAAAGCCCCCCAGCAGGCTCTTTCGCACATGCAGCTGAGGAAAGCTAGCTTGATAAAATACTGTTTTCAGAATTCTGACCCCGAGAGAACAAAAATACACCTAAGAGAAAGCTTGAAGTTAACTCTTATCATGTCCTTGAAATATAAACACAGACCACTTTGCCTGAGACTTTACAAGATGTTTGAGTTCACTAAACATGCGTTTTGTACCACATTGAAGAGAAATTGTGCTATGAGAAAAATGTATGTTTTTAGAGGTTATGGAGAGTGTTCTTAAGTTTGCCAGCTAAAAATTTCTGGTGTAACAATGCAACTACTTGTTTCTTGGTTTTGTTAAGGTCTTTTAAAGGTGGAAAGTTGTAATATATAATTAAAGCTACTAGAATAATAAGGGAAACATTTCAGTGTATAAAGCAAGTAGGGTACATATTGTCAGTGAGAGAAGGTATAAAGTCTGGAGATATTTTTGCTGAAGAAGAAAAGGAGAAGAATTTTGTCCTGGAGCTGTTTGTTTATGTGTGGGGAAAGTAAGGGCCAAATTAATATGGATCCAGAAGGTGATAAAAGGTTTGTCAAAAAGGAACTTTGAGAAAAGAATTTTGTATGTTGTCAGCATTGATTAAGATTAGATTGAATTTAATTAAATAAATGAATTTTGTTATTAATAATAAGCTGTTACAAGACTGGAATTTGGTTTCTCTCTCAAGAGAACAGTTTTCCTGGAAAATTAAAATGCTATTTTTTTAAGTTTTTCATTTATTTCTTTGGATGCTCCAGGTCTTATTTGCAGCATGTAGGATCTTTAGTTGTGACATGTGGGATTTTTAGCCGCAGCACATGAGCTGGTAGTTGCAGTATGTGGGATCTGGTTCCCTGGCCAGGAGTGGAACCCAGGGCCCCCTGCATTGGGAGGGCAGAGTCTTAGCCACTGGATCATCAGGAAAATCCCTACACTGCTTCTCCTAACAGGTTGTAAGTTTCTTCTCTAGCTAAATTAGAGCATTCTAAAAGGCCTCTGAGGCATCTTAGAAGAAATATTAAAGTAACTAGGATTACCTGGTACAGTGAATCACGTGGAAAACTTTGTTAAATGATAATACTAACCCTTCTTAGGTTATACTGTATGGGTACATGTCCTTAATAGAAATGTTCTAGAAGTTATTAAATACAGGTGTTTGATAAATTTCAGATCATACTACTAAACTGGGCAAAAAAAAAATCTTAAATTCCAATGGAAACTTATTACCTTGATTTTTATCCATATTTTGATGCCATTATTAGGATGGGGAAAAATTGTCTAGTGAAGTTTTCACAGAGTATAACTACTTATAGTACATATCCATTGGCTTTAGTATTTTTGTGACAATTGGGTGTACCTGATGAAATGCATAGCCTATAAAATAATTCCACATCAGCATACCTCGGTACTTCTTTGTTATGTCTGATTAGTTTTTCCTTCCATGTGGATCACTAGGCTAATATATAAACAAAAACCTCTATTCAAGGGACATGAATGGACTCAGAGCAGGCAACTGAGCCACTTTGGCATGATTAGAAAAATGTATTGATTATCAGTGTCTTCTGTTGAAAGATTTGCCAATAAAATGGGAAAATGATGGAAGACATTTTCACATATTGAGGTATGTGAAAGTCATTCTGGCTTATGAGTGGTTTAATTTGAACTTTAGGCTAACCAAGACAGCCTGTTCGTGGCCTCTTAAACATACATTGTAAACTGCTTTAACCATTAAGGGAAAAAATACATTCAAGAATAATACAAAGATGCATTTTGATTATTATCCTCATTGCAATATGACCACTAATTTTCAAATGTCCAGGTACTATGATAAAGTAATCAAAGAGAGAAGTAATGTTTTCATAATACAAAATATTGATGCTAAGCGTGAAACCTGAAGTTGTTTTCAGCTCTCTGTTCACTCCCCAAATTAGGCGGGACTGTGCCTCACTTCAGCAGGAAGTAGCCAGTGATCATCACCCCATTCCCTCGAAGAGCTGGGGGAAATCGGAACCAAAATGGAACTTAAACCAGGTTCCTCTGCCAAGTTTGATTAACCTCTCTATTAAAACCTTATTCCCTTTCTCGTTGTGGACCTGTCCCTCCTCAAGATTGAGGAGTACCAAAGAAAAGTGAGATTGAAGCTGTGCAGGACCCTGTGGTCCTCCCCTCCCCTTAATGTCCTTGCCCCAACTTTTGCTTATGGAAAAACTTTAGCCAAATGGTAAGTTTAATCAGAGAAGTGAGAAAATGTAGGGACAAAAGAAAACGTCAAATAAGACCAAATAATGATAGTTTAGCCACTGAGCAAAGTCAAGGACTTTTATTTCCTCCTCAAAAGCTTTAAGTAATATTCTGAGCCATATCCTATGAGTTGTGTTGTGGATATTAAAACCCCCCACCAAGTGGAAGAAGTTAACTGCAGGGTGACCTTACTGTAGCCGTAAGAAATGGGAACAAATGGACCCCAAAACTAAAGACTAACTGTACCAAAAACGATCAAGATGACGCTGATCAGACCTCCACATGACTACCTTCAAGATGATGCTTAGAGCTGATGGTGCTGTTTTTACGTGGAACCCCCTCCATCCGTCTATAAAAGCCCTTGTCCGCTGATTGTCAGTGGGGGAAGTCAGCCTTTGGACAGGAGCCCACCCTCCACCTGTCCCCAGGAGCTAGTCTCCTAAATGAAGCAAACTTTCCTTTCCACCAACCTTGCCTCTTTATCAGCGTCAGAGTGGCAGGTAGCCAGACCCCCACTTTCAGTAATAATAGCATCTACCACATCAAGCTCGTTTGGTGATTAAATGAAGCCATGACTGCAAAGTGCTGGCATGTTGTAAAAGTTTAATAAATTAAAAAGAAAATGCACAATTGTGCTTCTGTTCCATACCCTCCATCATGTCAAATAACACCAAGTTTCGTGGCTTCTACCTCCTAAATATTTCTTGAGTCTATATCCCTCCTCTCTAATGCCTTGGCTATTGGCCTATTTCATAAGCACTTGCTTAGACCATTGAAACAGCGTCCTAGATAACAAGCATGTCTTTGGTTTATCTCTGATCCATACTGTATAGTGCTACCAGCAAAATATTCCAAAGCTGACAACATCACTCCTGTGCTCAGAATTCCTCAATAGCCCCTCCTGGCCCAAAAGTTAAAGTCGAAGTATTAGTTGTTCAGTCATGTCTGACCTTCACCACACCATGGACTGTCCCCTGCCAGGCTCCTCTGTCCACAGTTTATCCCCAGGCAAGAATACTGGAGTGGGCTGCTATTCCCACTTCCAGGGATCTCTGTGAGCCAGGGATCATACCCAGGTCTCTCAGATTGCAGACATTCTTCACCACCCGAGGCAGCAGGGAAGCCCCATAGCCCAAGAGAACAAAATGAAAGCTCTCAGCATGCCGCACAGCCCTTCCGGGACTCGCCCTTAGCTCCCTCCTCAGCCTCAGCCTCCCTCCCCTTTCCTCACCAGCAACACATCAAACGCTCCTGCTAGTTCTCTCCCCAGCAGTCCATGGCTCTCCCTACCCTCATTTCTTGGTCATTTTATTCCCTCTGCTTGATTTGGCTTGGGCTGATTGTGTCTACATTTCCCAAATGATATCCCTTATTTGCTTTCCACCCTTTTCCAAGTCTCCACTAAGAAGACTTCTTGAGCCTTGGATACACTTGCTGTCTCCCTTTTATATGTTCTCATCACACTGTCCACATTAAAGTACTTAAATTACAATACTCTCTGCATTGCAGTGATTGCTTTCATGATTAGAAACTGGAAACTTCTTGAGGAACCTGGGTTTCCTTCACCATAATCTCCCCAGCATGTAAAATGGAATCTAAGTCCTGATGGGCACTCAGTGAAAGAAAGAAAGAAAGAAAGCCTAACACCTAAGAATTAATTGTTCCTTAGTTCAGTTCAGTTGCTCAGTCGTGTCTGACTCTTTGCGACCCCATGGACTGCAGCACATCAGTTTTCCCTGTCCATCGCAAACTCCCAGAGCTTGCTCAAACTCATGTCCATTGAGTTGGTGATGCCATCCAGCCATCTCATCCTCTGTCGTCCTCTTCTCCTCCCGCCTTCAATCTTCGCCATCATCAGAGTCTTTTCCAAGGACTTAGTTCTTCACATCAGGTGGCCAAAGTATTGGAGTTTCAGCTTCAGCATCAGACCTTTCAATGAATATTCAGGACTGATTTCCTTTAGGATGGACTGGTTGGATCTCCTTGCAGTCCAAGGAACTCTCAAGAGTCTTCTCCAATACCACAGATCAAAAGCATCAATTTTTTGACCCTCAACTTTCTTTATGGTCCGCTCTCACATCCATACATGACTACTGGAAAAAGCATAGCTTTGACTAGATGGACCTTTGTCAGCAAAGTAATGTCTCTGCTTTTTAACTTGCTGTCTAAGTTGGTCATAGCTCTTCTTCCAAGGAGCAAGCATCTTTTAATTTCATGGCTGCAGTCACCATCTCCAGTGATTTTGGAGCCAATAAAGTCCCCCACTCTTTCTATTGTTTCCTCATCTATTTACCATGAAGTGATGGGACCGGATACCATGGTTTTAGCTTTTTGACTGTTGAGTTTTAAGCCAGCTTTTTCACTCTCCACTTTCACTTTAATCATAAGGCTCCTCAATTCCTCTTCACTTTCTGTCCTAAGTGTGGTGTCATCTGCACATCTGAGGTTATCGATATTTCTCCCTGCAATCTAGATTCCAGCTTGCGTTTCATCCAGCCCAGCATTTTACATGACGTACTCTGAGTGTAACTTAAATAAGCAGGGTGACCATTCCCATATATAGATTTGATGTACTCCTTTCTCAGTTTGGAACCAGTCCATTTTTTAATGTCTGGTTTTAACTGTTGCTTCCTGACCTGCATACAGATTTCTCAGGAGGCAGATCACATGGTCTGGTATTTCCATTTCTTGAAGAATTTTCCAGTTTGTTGTGATCCACACAGTCAAAGGCTTTGGCATAGTCAATAAAGCAGAAGTAGATGTTTTTCTGGAATTCTCTTGCTTTTTCTATGATCCAATGGATGTTGGCAATTTGGTCTCTGGTTCCTTTGCCTTTTTAAAATCCAACTTGAACATCTGGATATTCTCAATTCATGCACTGTTGAAGCCTCACTTGGAGAAATGTGAGCATTACTTTGCCAGCATGTGAGATGAGTGCAATTGTGCGGTAGTTTGAGCATTCTTTGGCATTGCCTTTCTTTGAGGTTGGAATGAAAACTGACCTTTTCCAGTCTTGTAGCCACTGCTGAGTTTTCCAGATTTGCTGGCATATTGAGTGCAGCACTTTCACACATCATCTTTCAGGATTTGAATAGCTCAACTGGAATTCCATCACCTCCACTAGCTTTGTTCCTAATGATGCTTCATAAGGCCCACTTGACTTCAGACTCCAGGACGTCTGGCTCTAGGTGAGTGAACACACCATTGTGGTTATCTGGGTTATGAAGATCTTTTTTGTTTATTTCTTCCGTGTATTCTTGCCACCTCTTCTTAATATCTTCTGCTTCTGTTAGGTCCAGACCGTTTCTGCCCTTTATTGTGCTCATCTTTGCATGAAATGTTCCCTTGGTATCTCTAATTTTCTTGAAGAGATCTCTAGTCTTTCCCATTCTATTGTTTTCCTCTATTTCTTTGCATTGATCACCTAGGAAGGCTTTCTTTTCTCTCCTTGCTATTCTTTGGAACACTGTACTCAAATGGGTATATCTTTCCTTTTCTGCTTTGCCTTTCACTTCTCTTCTTTTCTCAGCTATTTGTAAGGCCTCCTCAGACAACCAGTTTGCCTTTTTGCATTTCTTTTTCTTGGGAATGGTCTTGATCACCACCCCCTGTACAGTGTCTCAAATTTCTGTCCACAGTTCTTCAGGCACTCTATCAGATCTAATCCCTTGAATCTATTTGTCACTTCTACTATATAATTGTAAGGGATTTGATTTAGGTCATCCCTGAACGTTCTAGTGGCTTTCCATACTTTCTTCAGTTTAAGTCTGAATTTGGCAATAAGGAGTTCATGATCTGAGCCACAGTCAACTCCCCGTCTTGTTTTTGCTGACTGTATAGAGCTCTCCATCTTCAGCTGCAAAGAATATAATCAGTCTGATTTGGGTATTGACCATCTGGTGGCATCCATCTGCAGAGTCTTGTCTTGTGTTGTTGAAAGAGGGTGTTTCTATGACCAGCGTGCTGTCTTGTCAAAACTCTTGTTAGCCTTTGCCCTGCTTCATTTTGAAAGAATTAGAGCAATACAGTGTCCAGCTGCATAAGAAACAAAGAGTCAAAGTAGGGTGAAAAATGTAAAGATCTCCTTGTCCTTAGAACCAGCTGAAAGCATTAATTTGCTGGTCATTACAACTGCCTCTGAAACAATGCACCAGACAGCTTATGCAACTAGGCAAAGATACAAAAAATTAGGCAACGGGAATATTTTGTGCCTGAAGGGAAATGTTCTTTCTTTTTAAAAAGTGAACAGACAAGACTCTCTAACAGCGTACTGGAAGGTAAAAATAGTAATGCTGGTGTAAGGCAGAGCAACAAAATCTATTTTTTCTGCCCTAAACTCTTCAGGGTTACTAAGTTATTCTCCCAATTTAAAAGCCTGCTAGGAAAGAAAAGTTCCAATGACAATGTACTTGTACACCACATGAGAGGAAAAAGGAAAAATGATGCATATTAGATAATCAAACTGTGTGAGCTCTACCTGCAAGGATATGAAAAGTAAATGAAAAGATAGTAAGGCAGAAGGAGAAAGAAGATATGGAAGACTGAATATAACACCCAGTTTAAAATTAATCATAAGTCTAGTGAACCTCTCTGTCATTGGTTGTCTCATATTTCAAAGGCTCTACAACGTTACCAGTGATTGGCTCTGAGCCTGATCTGCTGAGTCATACCTGATTATTAAGAACAGTTTTGCCTTTAGGTGTCCCTTGCACCAATTTCCTGAAGAAGATGGGAAACAAAGAAAACAGGAAATTAAATTTGTTCTCTAATTCTTTTGGAACTTTAATTTTTAAAGTCTAAAAATTCAAAGCACATTAAATGTGCTTTGAATTAAATGCAACTCATGAATGATTTTGTTTTTTTTTTTTGTCAAATCATCTAAAGATAAGACTTTATTTGTGATATGGACCCAGAAAAATGAGTCTTGAATAATTTAAAATGAAAACTACATCTTTATAGACTGCACACTACAATCTTAATTTTTAGTCATTTATAAAATTAAATTGCCAGTTCTTACTTCTCATGGCATCTTAGTATTTTGTGTTAAAAGTGTACTCAAAAATATGTCTGGAGTCCCCTAATAGTGATCACTCATTCTTTTAAGCACTCGAGTGATAGGAAATTCATCACCCATCCGTAGCCAGCTCTGCTGTGTATATCTCTATTTCTGACACACACTTCCTGGTGGTGAACTGACTTTGCCCCTACCTCCAGAACTTCCACTCCACAGTCTTGGTTCCATTTGCTGAAGTTTCACATAATAAATTCAATTGTTTTGTATTTTTAATGTCATTAAATGTTCCCAGTTAATGGAAGTCATTTCTAACCCTCTTATGATTATACTCCAAAACCTGGCTCAACTTCCCACTCACAATGGAAACCACTCTACTTCTCTCTACCAACAGCACCAGTCCAGTCAAAGCCACCATCATCTCTCAATGGACAGCTGGACCTGCTCTTCCCTTCCACTCTCATTCCCTTCGGTCTTTCCCAGACATCAGCCAGCATGATTTTTGCTAAAGAAGAAATGTTCACTATGTCTCAACTTGTTAATAACCCTCAGTACTCTCTTCAGTCCTGGAGATAAATTCAAAACTGTAATCTTTCATTGCCTCCTTCACCATCTTTCATCAAATTTACCATAATTTTTAATATACTTAATTCCATAAATAATAATATTATTACTAACAGTACCTAATTTATTGAAGGCTTACTACACACTGGGTACTATGCTAAGAGCATCAGAAGCATTATCTTAGTTAGACTTCAAAGCAAGCCCATTACTATCACTACCCATACATCACAGATGAGGAAAGCAGGACTTGGGAAAGTTAAGGTAAGGGCAAGAGTGGAGATTAGAATCATCTCAGTTCTGGAACCAATTGATGTTCTAACCTTTTCATGATGATGCTGATAACTGACACTTTCACTAACCTCCTAGCCCCAGAGTTGTAGAGACCAGTAGCCAAGGGAACTGTCAGAAGCAAATTGTGGTCCTGTTTGCCCAACACCACAAAATCAGAATAATTAATGTCTCATATTTTTTCTCTGCACTACTGTCCCTTGTTCTTTGTGGTGCTCAAATATGCCCCCCACCCCAAAAAAGAGAGAAATTAAGTGAGTAAACCTAGCACCCTTGTCTTGACATCTGTTGAGACTCTTGAATTTTCCGTTTCCAGAAAAGAAATAGCAGAGAATAGGAACATATCATGGGCTTCCCTGGTGACTCAGACAGTGAAGAATCTGCCTGCAATACAGGAGTCTGAGTTCAGTCCCTGGGTTGGGAAGATCTCCTGGAGGAGGGCATGGCAACCCATTCCGGTATTCTTGCCTGGAGAATCCCATGGACAGAGGAACCTGGCGGGCTACAGTCCATGGGGTCACAAAGAGTTGCCCATGACTGAGCAACTAAGCACAGGAACATATCATGGAGATGAGCAGTTTAATTACATATATCTGGATTCATTAGCAACAGGGAGGATCCAGCAAACAGAATCCAGAATGACAATGAAGATTTAGAATGACTTCTGCACAAAGACGACGTGCAAATGTGCAAAGCTTTCCACACTTCAGAGGCAATAACAGGACAGCAAGCGATGAGGGCTACACTCTCATTAGTGGCCAGGATCCTGTGGTGGCTCTATTTTTAGGTTTTTAAGGAACCTCTATACTGTTCTCCATAGTAACTGCACCAATTTACATTCCTGCCGACAGTGTAGGAGAGTTTCCTTTTCACCACACCACCTCCAGCATTTATTATTTGTAGACTTTTTGATGATGGCCAGTCTGACCAGTGTGGATGACAGTTCATTGTAGTTTTAATTTGTGTTTCTCTAATAATTAGTGATGTTTAGCATTTTTCATGTTGCCTTTTAGCCATCTGTATGTCTTCTTTGGGGGAGATGTCTATTTAGAACTTCTGCCCACTTTTTGATGGGGCTGATTTTAATATTGAGCTGTATAAGCTGTTTGTGTATTTAGGAAATTAATCCCTTGTCAGTCGCATCATCTGAAAATATTTTCTGCCATTCTATAGGTTGTCTTTTAGCTTTATTTATGCTTTCCCCTGCTTTGCAAAATTTTTAAGTTTAATTAGATTCTATTCATTTATTTTTGTTTTTATTCCCCCTTACTCTAGGAGATGAATCCAAAAAGCTATTAAAGAACATTTTCTAATACCTATACAAAAATAAACTCAAAATGGATTAAAGAGCTAAATGTAAGACTGGATACTATAAAACTCCTAGAGGAAAACATAGGCAGAACACTCTTTGATATACTGTAGTTAATAAAATTGTTTCCCTTAGGGGTAAAGACTAACAGCTTTGATGCTGCTATGTATGTATACGAGAATTGAACAATTAAGTAAATGGATGGCAAAGGGCAAAGGCCAGGTTTCTCTCCATTAAAATGGAAAACTACAGATACTCAGGAAAAGGAGTAGTACTCAAGAAAACTGTTATATTACCCTATGAGGGGGTAATAAAAATTAGAGTTGGAGACAACAGTGTAAACTCACGGTTAGCTCAATATTGATAGAGATGGTTACATATAGAAATATTTATGGATGTGTGTATATGCAAAGGCTAGTATGCACATATATCTCCTTGTTCTGTCAGATGAAAAGGCCTAGAAATGATGATATCCTGGAAGCAATGAGCACACTTAGCAACAGCATTTGTTTTTTGTTTTTATTTTTTATTGGAGGATAATTGCTTTACAGTATTGTGCTGGTTTCTGCCATCCATCAACATGAATCAGCCACAGGTATGCACACGCCCTCCCTCTTAGACCTCTTCCCACCCTCCCTCCCCACCCCACCCCTCGAGGTGCCACAGAGCACTGGACTGAGCGCCCTGTGTCACACGGCAAATCCCCACCGGCCGTCTATTGCACACACGGTGATGGATGCGCTTCCATGCTCCGCTCGCAACTCGTCCCGCCCTCTCCTTCCCCCACCATGTCCACAAGTCTGCTCTCTACGTCCGTGTCTCCATCGCTGCCCTGCACATAGGAGAACGGTATGGAGATTCCTTCAAAAACTAGGGATAGAACCACTATACAACCCAGCAATCCCATTACTAGGCATGTGCCCTGAGAAAACCATAATTGAAGGAGACACATGTACCCCCCTGTTCTTTGCAGCACTTTTTACAACAGGTAGGACATGGAAGCAGCCTAGAGGTCCATCAACAGACGAAAGATGCAGAAACTGTGGTACATATATACAATGGGATATTACTCAGCTGCAAAAAACAACACATTTGAGTCAGTCCTGATGAAGTAGAGTTGGGCCTTTAGCACCACTGTCCAATAAAAAGAATCGGGACCTTGAGAGAAACCCCTGATTCTAGGACTGGGGCTTGAAATACTCTAAATGAGCCCGCAGCACCTCGTAGTTCCAGAAAGTTAGTATTCAGAACAGAACAAAGCTCACAGCGAGAACTGTGTGTCAGAAGACAACTTACAGGGCTTCCGGAGGCCAAATGTAGGCCAATTTGAGCAACAAAATGAAAGAGTGGATTAGTCAGTTTGTGCTGCTGTGACAGACTGATACGAATTTGGGAGGCTTAAGCATCAATAAACGGTCTTTTGTTTCTTACAATTCTGGAAGCTTGGAAGTCCGAGATCCAGGCATTGGCTAATTCTGTTCCCCAGGGAGAGCCCTCTCCCTGGCCTGCAGATGGTTGCTCCGCCCTCAGGTGGCAGAGGTGGGGGGGATGGAGAGAGGCTGAGCAAGCTCTCTGGAGTCTCTTGTTATGAGACGGTTCACCCCATCAGGAGGGCCCCACCTTTGTGACCTCATCTAAACCTAATTAATTCCCAAAGGCTCATCTCCAAATACCATTACATTGTGATTTAGGGGTTTAACATATGAATGGGAGGGGGGCACAACTTGGTCCTTAGAAAGTATTATTAGTTTATAACTCAGAGTATAAAATAAATATTTAGTAGTCAATGCTAATATAAATAAGGGCTTCTCTGATAGCTCAGTTGGTAAAGAATCCACCTGCAATGCAACATAAATAAATGAGTGAATAAGTAAGTAAATGGGGAACAAATAGACAAATATATTGAAAAATGCAAAAAAAAAAAAAATGTAGATGTCCCACCTTAAGGAGATAAGCTATAACTTCCTTTAAGTTTGCAACATGGATGGACCTAAAAAAATTATACTTAATGAAGTAAGTCAGATAGAGAAAGATATATATGATATTACTTACTGTGGAATCTGTACAGGTAGGTACTTACTTTCAAAGAGAAGCTTATAGAAAAAAAGGGAGAAACAAGTAAGTTTATAAGAGAACTGAAACCACGCTGTCTCCAGCCAGGCCATCAAGGTTAACATCAACGGTGATCAGTCATATTGATAGCACGTACGTGTGGTACGTTGTAATGAGAATGGCACTTTACATCTGTAATCTTCCTCCCCAAAACACATTCCAGAAAAATACCAGGCAAATCCCAATTGAGGAAAGTATGAAAAGGCTAACCAGTGAGCCTCAAAACTGTCAATGTTAATAAAAATAAGGACAATTGGAGAAATCATCACAGCCAAGAAAAGCCCAAGGAGACAAGTCTGCTAGAGTAATGTGGTCTCCTCAGTGGCATGCTGAAACAAAAACGGGTGTGCAGAAAAGGGAACCCTCGTATCCTGTTGGTAGGAATGAAAATTGTGGCAGCCACTACAGAGAACAGTATGGAACATTCTCAAAACACTAAAAACAGAGGCACCATATGACCTAGCAATCCCATTCCTAGATGTATATCCAGAAATAATAAAAACTCTAAATTAAAAAAAGACCCATGCACCCCAATATTCATGGCTATTTACAATAGCCAAGACAGAGATGCAACCCAAATGTCAGAAATGACTGGCTTGAGAAGATGTGGTGCACATTTTCAATGGAATATTAGCCATAAAAAAAGGAATGAAATATTACCATGTGCAACATGGATGGACCTAAAAAAATTATACTTAGTGAAGTAAGTCAGATAGAGAAAGATATATATGATATCACTTACATGTGGAATCTGAAAAATAAAAGCTAATCTATATGCAAATAGAAATAAACTCACAGACAGAAAACAAGTGTATGGTTTCCAAAGGAGAAAGGAGGCAGGGATAAATTACAAGTATGGGATTAACAGATATACATGGATATACTCAAAATAGAAAGCAACAAAGATTTACTTACAACACAGGAACCATCTTCAATATCTTTTAATAACCTATAATGAAAAAAGTCTGAAAAACATATACATAGCTGAACCACTTTGCTGCACACCTGAAGCTAACAGAATATTGTGAATCCACCACACTCAAATTAAAAATATATAAGACTAACCAAGACGTAAGCTTACAACCCCTCAGAAAATCACCTGCATGATCAATTATATCCCTTCCTCATCAGTCTGTACCCCAGGAACAACCATCTATCAGCATAGATGAAGTGAAAGAGCGGAGAGGGAGAGGAGAATGACAATTAACACCAGTCCTTCACAAACTGTTTTAAGAAACAGAAGAACAATAAGACTTGCATCTTATTGTCTGAGATAAGATGCATGCAAGTAGTCACTTCAGTCGTGTCTGATTCTTTGTGATGCTATGGATTGTAGCCCACCAGGCTCCTCTGTCCATGGAATTCTCCAGGCAAGAATACTAGGGTTGGTTACCATTTCCTTCTCCAGGGGATCTTCCCGACCCAGGGATCGAACCTGCACCTCCTGCAACTCCTGCATTGCAGGCAGATCTGTTACTACTGAGCCACCAGGGAAGCGCCTGAGATAAGATACCATGATACAAAGCCAGACAAAGACATAACAAAAAAAAAACTACAGACCAGTATTCTTTATAAAGGTAGCCACAAAAATTCTCGACAAAATACTAGCATACTGAACTAAGCCACATCTAAAAGGATTATACATGGTGACAAAGTGGGATTTATCTCAGGGACACAAGATTGGTTCAAAACATAAAACAATAACTATAATACATCAGAGGAAGAGGATGAAAGAAATCATTTCAGTAGATGCAGAAAAACATTTGACAAAACCCAACTCTCTTTTGTGATGAAGTTCAGTTCAGTTCAGTCACTCAGTCATGTCCGACTCTTTGTGACCCCTGGACTGTAGCATGCCAGGCCTCCTTGTCCATCACCAATTCCCGGAGCTTGCTCAAACTCATGTCCATCAAGTCAGTGATGCCAGCCAACCAGCTCATCTTCTGTTGTCCCCTCCTCCTGCCTTCAATCTTTCCCAGCATCAGGTCTTTTCTAAGGAGTCAGTTCTTCACATCAGGTGGCCAAAGTATTGGAGCTTCAGCTACAGCATCAGTTCTTCCAATGAATATTCAGGACTGATTTCCTTTAGGATTGATTGGTTGGATCTCCTTGCAGTCCAAGACTCTCAAGAGTCTTCTCCAACACCACAGTTCAAAAGCATCAATTCTTCAGCACTCAGCTTTCTTTATAGTCCAACTCTCACATCCATACGTGACTACTGGAAAAACCATAGCCTTGACTAGACGGGCCTTGTTGGTATAGTCATGTCTCTCTGCTTTTTAATATGCTGTCTAGGTTGGTCATAGCTTTTCTTCCAAGGAGAAAGCGTCTTTTAATTTCATGGCCACAGTCACCATCTCCAGTGATTTTGGAGTCCAAGAAACATTAAGTTTATTCAGTAATAAAATTGTTTTCTTTCTCTTCTACTTTTTTGAGAGTTTGTCTAGGTTTGCAGCAAATTTTGTTTTCAATACCAAATTTTCCTAACAGTCCCTAAGACAAGGAACAGGACAAGGATATCTGACCTCACTATTTCTATTCAACACT
Source organism: Aepyceros melampus (assembly GCA_006408695.1). Taxonomy (NCBI): domain Eukaryota; kingdom Metazoa; phylum Chordata; class Mammalia; order Artiodactyla; family Bovidae; genus Aepyceros; species Aepyceros melampus. Next base: position 97,956 of record SJXQ01007259.1, read on the forward strand.
GTACTGAAGTTTCTAGGGCAGTTAGGAAAGAGGAATAATAGGCATTTGTACTGGGGAAAAAAGAAAGCAAAAACTATTTCTATTCACAGATGAATTGAAAAATTATAAGAAATCCACAAAAAATTTACCAACAATATTCAAGTTCAGCAAGGTTGCAGGGCATAAGATTGATATACAAAAATCAATTATATTTTATACACTAGCAATGAACAATCCAAGATTAAATTAAGAAAACAATTGTATTTAAAATAGCATCAAAAATAATAAAAAACTAGAAATAAATGTAACAAAAGAAGTACACAATTTTACTCTGAAAATCAGAAAATAGTGTTGAAAGAAAGAGGACCTAAATAAAGAAAAAGTCATTTTATGTTCAATTATTGAAAGAATTAATACTCTTAAGATAGCTGGGCTAGTTTTTCCTCTTGTTGCTGTAACAAATTATCACAAACAGTGGCTAAAACACAAATTCATTATCTTACGGTTCTGGATGGTTCAAAAATGTTTCTTCGTAGGCGAAAATCTAAACTTTAGTAGGGCGCATTCTTTTCTGAGACTCTAGAGGAGAAATCCATTTCTTTGATTTTCCTTCTCCAGCTTGTACAATCTGTACACATCTGTTGATTTATGGTCTTTTCCATCTTTAAAGCCAACAGTGGCCATCTGAGTCTTTATCACAGTACATCACTCTGACACTCCACTGATTCCCTTTCATATTTGAAAACACTTATTGTATGTTGGGATTAGCAGTCTCAAATCCATATGCTACCTTAATTTTCCTTTTTTCTTATAACATATTCACAAGTTCCAGAGCTTATTTTAGGATAGTCTTTTCAATAAATAGTGCCCTGACAGCTGGACACCCACGGGCAAAAGAGTGAATCTGACCTCTACTTTACATCACATTCAAAAATTAAGTCTAAGTGGATCCTGGACCAAAACATAAGAATTAAAACTACAAAACATAGGCATGCCTTTTTGACTTTGGATTTGGCAACTATTTCTTAAATATGACACTTATGCACAGCATCCAAATTGAGCTTTAAAACTTTTGCACTTCAAAGACTGCTATCAAGAAAGTGAGGAAAGAATCCACAGAGTGGGAGAAAATGTTTGAAAAACATACATCTGATAAGGGCCTGGTATCAGAATAAGTGGGCTTCCCTGGTGGCCCCGTGGTAAAGAATCTGCCTGCCAATGCAGGAGACGCAGGAGACACGGGTTTGATCCCTGGGTCAAGAAGATCCCCTAGAGGAGGAAATGCCAGCCCACTCTAGTATTCTTGCCTGGAAAACCCCATGGACAGAGGAGCCTGGTGAGCTACAGTCGATGGAGGAGTTCCCAAAGAGCTGGACACGACTTAGTGACTGAGCATGCATGCATGCTCACATGCAGACTAAGAATTCCTACAATTCAATAACAACACAAATAATCCAACTGTAAATGGGCAAAGAAAAAGTTGTTCAACGTCATTCAGTTCATTCAGTCGCTCAGTCGTGTCGGACTCTTTGCAACCCCATGAATCGCAGCACGCCAGGCCTCCCTGTCCATCACCAACTCCCGGAGTTCACTCAGACTCTCATCCATTGAGTCCGTGATGCCATCCAGCCATCTCATCCTCGGTCGTCCCCTTCTCCTCCTGCCCCCAATCCCTCCCAGCATCAGTCTTTTCCAATGAGGCAGCTCTTCGCATGAGGTGGTCAAAGTACTGGAGTTTCAGCTTTAGCATCATTCCTTCCAAAGAACACCCAGGACTGATCTCCTTTAGAATGGACTGGTTGGAAATGCAAATCAAGACCACAGTAATATACTATGTCGCATCCACTAGGAGGGCTAGTGTCGAAAAGACAGATAATAACAAATGTTGGTAAACATGGGGAGAGGTTGGAATTTTCAAATATTGCTGCTGAGAAGGTAAAACGGTGCAGCCACTTTAGAAGACAGCTCCTAAAATGTTAAACATAGAGATACCATACCGAAGAGTAAAGCTCCTCAAGGCCAATATCCTCTGTGTGGTCTCTTGGGTCCAACCACAGGCTTTGCTGAAGAAGCTGCCCTCCCCACACCAGACTTGGTGCCCCGCCAGCGTGGTACAGTTCCTAGAGAGAGCTGCAGTGAAGAGCTCGGCTTGCCTGCCAAGCCCAATCAGCCATGCTCTCATATACAGCTGCCTTCCTGCACTTGCCAGGAGCCCCAGCGGAGACCATCTTGTGAGAAGCCTTGACTGTGGAGGGATGTTCCAGGGCTGGTGACTCTCTGCACGCTCTTAGTGAACAGTTACACATTGTAAAAGTATAAAAACATAGAGAAGAATGATATACACCAACTCCCAATAGTGGTTACCTCTGGGAAGGAAGGAAAAATAGAGTGAGGAGGGGCCTTCAATTCAACACTTAAAGATAGTTCTTTTTAAAAATTTTAAGTAACTATAATAAAGCTATTATTGTATGAAAGCCAGTGTGCATAAACAGATGTTTGTTAACTTATGAAACATTTCACAATAAAATGAATTTAAGATATGGAAATACTGGTTAGTGCTAGATGGTAGAATTATAACTTTTTTCTTCCAACCATCATAATTTTATTTATAATGTATTCTTTATATGCTTTTCCAAAGAATACATATGCTTTTCCAAAAGTCTGTCATGACCAATGAATTTACTTAAAGGGCTTTAAAAACAATTAAACCACTATTAAAAATCTCATTTCAGTGTTAAATCTTCACAGGTGTCTTTAATAGCTCAGCTGTTTTTTAAATGCAAGCCAATATTTAAAGGTGAAATTTATATATACCCAAATTTTCAGTGCTAGTCAGGAACTGAAACGCAAATCATTATAGCTATAATAGTTATTCTGGTGGTTAAGGTCCTTTTGAAAACATGGCCTTAAATAAACCAAGATTGTCTGAATGAGTTCATTCAAGCTATTACCATAAATTACCCTGCGTAGAGCTATAGCTAATAATAGACCTGTTTTTTAGAGCTGAAACATCTAATTCAAGAGTTTTCAAAGATGTTTCAGAACTCTCTTCCTATTAAATAACGTATAAAAACCCACTGTATAGAAGAGATCCAAACGAAGGCATTTTGTTTAAAGTAGGAGGTTTGAGTTCCGAGTTCTTTACCCCAACAGACGAAGCTCTCTCTCACCTGTAACTTCCCCTCTGAGCACTAACCTGCTCTCGCCTCCTGATTTCTAGCCATCCCTCTCGCGCTCACATTCTTCCACAGCAGTTTCCTCTACTTGCTGTTGCTGTAGTTCTGTCTGCCCTGGTTTGTCACCTCCCCTCCCCTCCAAAGTCTTGCCTCAGACCCTGCTGTTCCCCCAAAACTACTCTTGACATGCCTATCTGCAAATCCAAGGGATATTCATCAGTCCTTTCCACGGAGCCATGAAATCATTCTATGAAAATGAAAATCCTCATTAAGTCTTTCTGTAGCACAGGATGCTGCTGACCTGAAAAAAACAAAAAGGCATTGCGTTCCTTCTCAAACAAGTTCTCACGTCTCGTCTGACACCGTTTTCCTTGGCTTTTTCTTCCTCCACCTCCTCTTTGCTGACTCCCTTCAAGTCTCCCCAAGGTTTCCTCTCTCTGTGTCTGCCTCTTAAATGCCGGGCCTCTCAGCTCCTGGTTCAGCACTTGTCCATTTCACAGCCAGACCCACCCAGCTACTTATGATTCTATGTTCCCCCACTAGCCAAAACTCCTCTTTGGATTGCTTATTGGGCATGACAACCTTACTGCCTCGTGCTAAGTCACTTCAGTCATGCCCGACTCTTTGCGCCCCTATGGAGTGTAGCCTGCCAGGTTATGACTGTCTATGGAATATTCCAGACAAGAAAACAGGAGTGGGATCCCAGGGGATCTTCCCGATCCAGGGATTGAACCTGTGTCTCTTAAATCTCCTGCACTGGCAGGCAGGTTCTTTACCACTAGCGCCAAGTGGGAAGGTAGGCAACTCAAATTCAACATACTCAAAACTAGATTAATCACTTCCCCTTCTTTGCCAATCCTTCCCTATGTCTTCCCTAATTACATAGCATCAGCTATGAGTTTAATTGTGTCCCCCAAAAGATATGTTGAAATTCTAACTCCTGGTGTTACCAAGAAAGGACATGCATAGAAGCAAACATCATGGTACCAGATTTTGAGGGGAGGAAAAAAACAGCTTTATTGACAGGTTGACAGCAAGGAGACAGGAGGCAAAGATCTAAAATCCACCAGATTTGGGGGTTTGGCCAAACCTTTATGAGTCAGGAGTTGGAATGCAAAAGAGCTGAGGCAGCAGGTCTCTACTGGAGAGCTTTGGAACTTGGCCATTAGTGATGAAATACAGTCAAGGGAGCTTTGCCAGATCTTCCTGGATGAGGGACCTTTCACTTCTGAACATGAATCAGTAGTTAGAAATCTTAGATTACCTGGTAAATAAGCATCTGTAATGCTAAGATAATAGGGGGTGGGACTTCCCTGGTCGTCCAGTGGTTACGAGTCTGCCTCCCAATGCAGGGGATGCTGGTTTGATCCTTGGTCCAAGAGGATTCCATGTCCTTGGGAACACTGGGCCTGTGCACCACAACTTCTGATCCCATATGCCTAGAGCCCATGCTTCGCAATGGAAGAGGCCCCCACAGTGAGATGCCCACGCGCAACACCTGGGGAGTGACCCTCCCTTGCTGCAACCAGAGAGAGTCCAGCAGCAGGACATAGCACAACCATAAATAAATATGTTTTAAGATAACAGGGTTTTTATTCTTAGAAGGAAAAGATACATAAAAGATGAAAATACTTGAAGCAAAAAAAAAAAAAAACACAACAAATTATTCTATCAAGTATATCCATCCATTGCACCACCAATTAATCTTATCCTCAAACATAGAATTCTAAAATTATGGGTTGTTCCCTCTCCTATAATTCTCCTATATTCTGTCTCCTATGTTACAACATATATAGTTTCAGCTCAGTTCAGTTCAGTCATGTCTGACTCTTTGCCACCCCATGGACTGCAGCATGCCAGGCCTCCCTGTCCATCACAAACTCCCAGAGTTTACTCAAACTCACGTCCATCACGTTGATGATGCCATCAACCATCTCATCCTCTGTTGTCCCCTTTGCCTCCTGCCTTCAATCTTTCCCAGCATCAGGGTCTTTTCCAGTGAGTCTGCTCTTCACATCAGGTGGCCAAAGTATTGGAGTTTCAGCTTCAGCATCAGTCCTTCCAATGACTATTCAGGACTGATTTCCTTTAGGATTGATGGGTTGGATCTCCTTGCAGTCCAAGGGACTCTCAAGAGTCTTCTCTAGTACCACAGTTCAAAAGCATCAGTTCTTCGGCTTTCAGCTTTCTTTATAGTCCAACCCTCACATCCATACATATAGTCCAACACTCACAGCCATATATAGTTTATACGTGAAAAATGCAGGAGTTAGGAGCCCAACCCTCTACAAAGTTGAAAATCCTCGCATAGCTTATAACTGGTCCTCCATATACTTGATTCCTTGGCAGAGGAACCAGAGATCAAACTGCCAACATCCGCTGGATCATGGAAAAAGCAAGAGAGTTCCAAAAAACATCTATTTCTGCTTTATTGACTATGCCAAAGCCTTTGACTATGTGGATCACAAGAAACTGTGGAAAATTCTTAAAGAGATGGGAATACCAGAGCACTTGATCTGCCTCTTGAGAAACCTATATGCAGGTCAGGAAGCAACAGTTAGAACTGGACATGGAACAACAGACTGGTTCCAAATAGGAAAAGGAGTATGTCAAGGCTGTATATTGTCACCCTGCTTATTTAACTTATATGCAGAGTACATCATGAGAAACGCTGGACTGGAAGAAACACAAGCTGGAATCAAGATTGCCGGGAGAAATATCAATAAGCTCAGATATGCAGATGATACCACCCTTATGGCAGAAAGTGAAGAGGAACTAAAAAGCCTCTTGATGAAAGTGAAAGTGGACAGTGAAAAAGTTGCCTTAAAGGTCAACATTCAGAAAACGAAGATCATGACATCTGGTCCCATCACTTCATGGGAAATAGATGGGAAAACAATGGAAATAGTGTCAGACTTTATTTTCTTGGGCTCCAAAATCACTGCAGATGTTGACTGCAGCCATGAAATTAAAAGATGCTTACTCCTTGGAAGGAAAGTTATGACCAACCTAGACAGCATATCAAAAAGCAGAGACATTACTTTGCGAACAAAAGTCCATCTAGTCAAGACTATGGTTTTTCCAGTGGTCATGTATGGATGTGAGTTGGACTGTGAAGAAAGCTGAGCACTAAGGAATTGATGCTTTTGAACTGTGGTGTTGGAGAAGACTCTTGAGAGTCCCTTGGACTGCAAGGAGATCCAACTAGTCCATTCTGAGGGAGATCAGCCCTGGGATTTCTTTGGAAGGAATGATGCTAAAGCTGAAACTCCAGTACTTTGGCCACCTCATGCAAAGAGTTGACTCATTGGAAAAGACTCTGATGCTGAGAAGGATTGGGGGCAGGAGGAGAAGGGGATGACAGAGGATGAGATGGCTGGATGGCATCACTGACTCGATGGACATGAGTGTGAGTGAACTCCGGGAGTTGGTGGTAGACAGGGAGGCCTGGCATGCTAGTGGTGTTGGAGAAGACTCTTGAGAGTCCCTTGGACTGCAAGGAGATCCAACTAGTCCATTCTGAGGGAGATCAGCCCTGGGATTTCTTTGGAAGGAATGATGCTAAAGCTGAAACTCCAGTACTTTGGCCACCTCATGCAAAGAGTTGACTCATTGGAAAAGACTCTGATGCTGAGAAGGATTGGGGGCAGGAGGAGAAGGGGATGACAGAGGATGAGATGGCTGGATGGCATCACTGACTCGATGGACATGAGTGTGAGTGAACTCCGGGAGTTGGTGGTAGACAGGGAGGCCTGGCATGCTGCAATTCATGGGGTCGCAAAGAGTCAGATATGACTGAGCGACTGAATGGAATTGAACTGATACTTGATTCCTCCATATACACAATTCTACATCTGCAGATTCAACCAACTTTGGACTGTGTAGTAATGTAATACTTTCTGTTGAAAAAAATCCACCCTTTCATGGACCGATTCAGTTCAAACCCATGTACTTCAGGGTCAACTATATATAAACTAAGTCACCATGGATTGAAAATTTTTCCCCCTGAGTTTATATCCCACCTCTCCCTTTTTAAAAGACTATTTTTACATCACTTTTAGTTTACCACAAATTGGATGGAAGTCGTGAGGATTTCCCACACAGCTGGGCCCCCCGGCTCCCTTTCTCTTTTGTTCTCATTAACAGCAGGCTTAAATCAGCCCACACCTGGGTCATCACAAAAGCCTCACTCTCTTTAGTATTTCATTTGTTTGTTCACTGAGCAATTGTCTACTAAGCACCTCCTATGTGCCAAGTCCTTTCTTTCAGAATTTTATTACAAAAGAGCAGAAAAAAGTGGGTCAGTAGTTGGAAGAGAGAGAGAAGAATATGAATTTGTTTGTTTAAAAAGGAAAACATGACAGTATGCTCATCAGTTAGTAGGAATGAGTCAATGCAGGCGAGAAATTAGTGATGCAGAATGGAGAGGGGGGCTGGGAGGACACGGAGACCCAGGAGGAGGGCTGGTTCCCACCAGGCCTGCGGGAGCGCTGAGCACCTGGCGGGTGGGGAGGGGGCACTGAGCACTGGGGCGAGCGCTGAGCACCAAGAGGGAGTGCTGAGCACTAGTGGGGAGCACTGCTTACCCAGAGGGGAGCAGTAAGTACCAGGGCAGAGCACTGAGCATCCAGGGGGGAGCGCTGAGCACCCAGGGGGGAGCACTGAGCATCAAGGGGGAGTGCTGAGCACCAGGGAGGAGCGCTGAGCATCCAGAGGGGAACACTGAGCACCAGGGGGAGCACTGAACACCTGATGGAGCACTGAGCACCAGGGGGAGCACTGAGTGCCCAGGGGGAGCACAGAAC
>SJXQ01007259.1:106043-146057 GCA_006408695.1 Aepyceros melampus
AGCACCAGGGGGAGCACTGAGGGCCCAGGGAGAGCACAGAACGCCTGGGGGGAGGGCTGAGTGCCCAAGGGGAGTGCTGAGTGCCCGGGGGGAGCACTGAGCACCCGAGGGAGCACTGAGCACCCAGTGGGAGCACTTAGCACCCAGGGGGAGTACTAAGCACCCAAGGGCACCGCGCAGGCGGCTGGGCCGGTATGGCCCAGAGCTCACAGAAGTTCTCTTCTGATAGCTCCCATTTCTCAGTGAAGCAGGGAGCAGAGTCACTAGTGTAAAGGGTAAAACTGAAACTCCTCCCTCTTGCCATTAGTCCAAACTTTCCTCAATCAAACATCTCCTTCCCACAAGCCTCCAGCACATGTTTCCCATTTCACTAACCTCTTGAAGCCCCTTCGACCACTCATGTTCTTCACCAGACTTGTTCTTCCATACCCCATCAATGTGTCAGAGAGAGGGTGGCTATAAACACTGAATTCCATCAAAACACAGATTATTTGCTATTGATTCATTAATGCAAAACTTGAAAATATATATCCCTAGGTAGATGATACCCAGAACTAAGAAAACATAATTTTATTCATATGACAAGAGGACAGAGAATAATTAAAATCTTTTGTTAATTGTATCTGAACAGTTTAGCAGGAGCTGCTGCTGCTGATGCTAAGTCACTTCAGTCGTGTCCAATTCTGTGCAACCCCATAGACGGCAGCCCACCAGGCTCCCCCGTCCCTGGGATTCTCTAGGCAAGAACACTGGAGTGAGTTGCCATTTCCTTCTCCAATGCATGAAAGTGAAAAGTGAAAGTGAAGACACTCAGTGGTATCTGACTCTTAGCGACCCCACGGACTGCAGCCTACTAGGCTCCTCCATCCATGGGATTTTCCAGGCAAGAGTACTGGAGTGGGTTGCCATTGCCTTCTCCAGTTTAGCAGGAGAGACTTGTTAATTGGAGAGGTGTCATAGGGATGGCTACTTTGCCAGTGGCTAAGAATTTGGTCAAAACAACTTAGACAAAAAGCATTCAATTAAGACTGACCTAGTTTAAACTCTGACTGATAGATACAAATGTATAGAAACTTTGAGCTAGCTGTTTTTATTTCAATAGTCAAGAAAAAACTCTGGTAAAAATAAAAATTTAAGAAAATATGAAATTTGTCACCAATTAATATTCACAACCTTTGGATTTTCCACATATTGCTAATTATTTTGCTGAAAAAAAACACTTTTGCCTTTTTACTTATAATTTATTTCTAGCCAACCATATATATCTTCTGTTATATGAATTATGGAGAAGCTAGAAATAATTTGAATATCTTTAAAAGGGAGACTGGTTGAATAATTCTGATGTATAGAAATATTTTAATACATTTTAATTATAGTTAATACAGATACTAAAACTAAAGACACAAGGAAGCATTTATTAACACCAATGTGTGTGCGTGTGTGTGCATAGAAAAGGATTTGAAGTTAGGATACCAAGTTTTCTCCATGAGTTTTCTCCATATTCTGGGCTAGAAGGATTGTGAACTCTCTTAACTGAACTTTCTTCTTATTTTTGGCAATGAGAGTATAAAAGCTAACAAACAATGGCAATGTATGGTAAAACCACTACAATATTGTAAAGTAATTAGCATTCAATTAAAGTGAATAAATTTATTTTAAAAAGTTAATAAACAGAGACCTCAATTAAATAGACTCAGGACTATATTAAAAGCTCTCAAGTGATACTTATGTGTTGCTTATTTTGGGAAGAACCGTTGAGCTAGCCAATTGCATCCTTTTATTACGAATCACAAACATATAAATTTTCCCAATTTTATAAGAAACTGCAGTGATACCTCATTTTGACAATCGATTTGTGTTTGTTATTGTAACATGAAATCAAACATGTCAGTCCTAAAGGAAATCAACCCTTAATATTCACTGAAAGGACTAATGCTAAAGCTGAAGCTCCAATATTTTGGCTACCTGATGCAAAGAGCTGACTCACTTGAAAAGATTCTGACGCTGGGAAAGATTGAAGATGGGAGGAGAAGGGGGTGACAGAGATGAGCTATTTGGATGGCATCACTGACTCAATGGACAAGTTTGAGCAAGCTCCAGGAGATAGTAAAGGACAGAGAAGTCTTGAGTGTTGCAAAGAGTCAGACATCACGACTGAACAGCAATTGTTATTTATTCTCGTTAGACTTGAGTCCCTGTAGATAGACTAACCAAGATGAGACCTCAAATAGGAATTTAACTTATTTGGCCTCAGTTATCTTTAGTAATAAAATGAATGTGTAGACCAAATAACAAATAAAAAAATAATAAAAATTTTAAAATAGAGTCAGAGGACCAGAAGGGGCGCACTCACACCCTTCATCAATAGTAGAGCCCAACAAAAAGAAAGATTCCCCTTCTGGCCTGGCCAGGTCTCCGCCCACGAAAAGCCAGGGACTCTGTTTACCATAGCCCTCTCAACTTCCTGTTCCCACGCCACCCCTGCTTTAAAACTGTTCTCCTTCGCTTGCTGTAAGGGGACTTTTCTGTGGCTCAACATTGTTGCACACTCTGAATTACAATTTTCTGCTGATAAATAAACCTGTCTTTGCTGAGGAAACATATGGCAGTCTATTTGATACAGGCCAATGGAATGTACTGCTTCTATAAGGAAAAAACAACAAAAGAAAGTTTAATCAGCAAGTTTCGAAATTTTCTGTGATACAGGGGTTTTGTTGAGGCTTTGTCTTGTTCATCTTATCTATCATCCTTCAGTTTTAATTTAACATTTTGCCCATGAAGCCTCTAGAAATATTTTCAGATAATTCTGCTTTTAATAGGATCATAATTTATATACCAGTAACTTTTCTCTTAATAATATATTGCAGATATATTTCAACAAACACAGCAATATACTACCCCTTACAATTATTTATCTAATCAGCCTAATCAGCTTCCCATTTCACTATAAAATGGCTGCAATAGTGGAAAATGAATTAAATAAAATATTAAGTACACAGAGGAACAAAAGGAAATTAAATATAGGTAAAAAATGTTGTGTCTGAAAAATGTAAAAATTTCTGCAAATACCAATAAATTTTAGAAATCAGTGATAGAAATATTAATTTATAGTAATTTCCTTATTTTGATTACATTATCATCACAACCAATTTATTTTTAACCACATTTCTTTCCAAATTGCCTGAAGCTCAACTGCTGTAGGGAAAGTAGAGGATCTGTAGTGAGAGGGCACAAATTAAATGGTCTTTTTCAGGTTTCTCTAATCCTGCTGCTTTATAGTCTCTATTAAGAAGCCTATAATGGGAACCAATTAACTGTAAATACAGTGAGGAGTCTGGGCAATTAAACAAATGGATTACATTTACCCAGTGATTACACTCTAGCCCTCATGATTATCAGGCACTGCCTACTTTGAGTCACAAATACAAATTAAATTTAGATCCAACAGCCTTGAAATTTCTCATTGTACATCCACTTCCATTTGCTTATCTCTAAAAATGTGTTAAAAAAAATAGCTGGCATATAGATTGACGTCACACATTGTGTATCTGTATTCAAACTGAATTTCATCAGCTTTTAAAATTCAAGTACATAACTAAATAATTACGCTGATTTACAAAGAAGGATAATATAATCTGTCAATTACAATACATTAGTATACAACTGTCTTTCTCTAAAAATAAAGTCACATAAAAATGCGAATTCTGGTTCCTTAATAAAACACTGATTTTTTTTTAAAGGAGTCAGGCAACTTCCAAGTAAACCATGGATAGTCTACGAGCAAAGGCTGTCACAGGGCAAAGGTTCTTATCTGCTGGTGATTTACAGTTATTACTCTCACATCTATTTTTAAATGACCATTATATCATCAAGCTCATATTGCCATCTTATTTGCAAAGTCAGTGCCAGCAGCAGCAGCCCAGAGCTGTAGGAGGCAGAAATTTTCTCTGTATGAGACTTTGAAAAAAAAAAAAAAGTTCTCAACTCCATCTATCTGTGAGGAAGTTCTAAAAAGAATTGTCAAGGATTTCTTTAATGACTTCCAGTTATCAACATGGAAGAAGATGTCCAGAAGGACTTGGGAAAGTTAGATTTGTTTAGAGAACTGAAGAGGATGAGACGAACAGCTTCCGCCTGGCTCACACGGAGGCTGTGAGGTCATGTTGTAACAACGCCTGAATTCCAGCAGCTCAGAGCTTTTCACCTGCTCAGTCCAACAACTTCAGGGCACGCTGGCCTGATCGCCAGTCATTAGCAGTATTGTCTGAGGATTTTCTCTCTCTGGACCTTCTCTGTCTACAACTCGACACACCTGAAGATGTTGCTTGCTCAGTCGTGTCTGACTCTTTGCGACCCCTTGGACTGTAGCCCGCCAGGCTCCTCTGTCCATGGACTCTTCAGGCAAGAATACTGGAGTGGGTAGCCATTCTCTCCTGCAGGGCATTTTCCCAACCCAGGGGTGGAACCCTGGTTTCTTGCATTGCAGATGGATTCTTTAGCATTTGAGCCACCAAGGAAGCCCTCGGCAGGCCTGAGATGTCAGTGAATTCATGTAGCCTTAAAATGGCCCTTACCCAGTGAGAGGAATGAGTTGTTGTACAACCACCTCACTCTCTCCTTTTAGGTGGGTCACAGAGTTATGCATTTAAACTGGCTCCAGCAGGTTTGAGCTCATAGATGTAGTTTGCCACAAGAGATTCCTTATCGATTGCCTTCCCTTCCCTGTCTTGGGTCCCACTCCCCTATCCTTGTTTTCTAGGATCCAAACCGCTTGCACTTGAATCTTTGAGTGTGCTGTCGGGGGCGGGGGAGACACAGCCTGAACTAAGAGACAAGTGAATGGAGCCCAGCAACATCAGCCAAATAAAGAAACTTACCGAGAGGCTTCTGGCAGTGCAGGAAAAAGAAAGCTGCAGCTGGGTCTCAGGGGGAGGACGATGGATTCTCGGGCAGCACGTGGTCTCACTCCCTCTCTTCTCCCTGAGTGCTGGCCCCCTTATCTCAGGCGGACCTCCTCCACGGCTACAAACATGGCCCCCAAACAGCCCTGGGTCTTATAACCTCCGGCTTTATTTCTTTACTAAGTCCTGCTAAGTGCATTCTCAGCAAATATTCTACTTAGATTTGCTTGAATGAAGAAAATACTCCTGGCATTTCTGGCAACAAGGGCAGAAATGCTAGAGCCGGCCAACCTGGGGAAAGTGTGAATCTGGGCAAAGCAAATATGGCCCGAGAGGCAAGGTTTCTGCAGCGTGAGACTCGGTATGGAGCAGAAGAGCTTTTCTCCTGAAAAATGAGGCTGTTGCTCCCAACATAATAGCCGTTAATCTTTACTGAAATCACTGTTATACTCCAGTGCTATTGCTATCTACTTCTATCTTTTATCTGTCTATGTATCTCTATTATCTATCTATCCATCTATCTTTTTAATCCTCATAACAACCCAATGAGGTAGGAACTATCATTATCCCCACCAAGTCCTCAGTTTCAAGTAAGAACATGGAGGCTTATAAATATCAAGTTATTCAAATCCAAACAGGAAGACAGAGTCAGGATTAAACCAAGGCTGTCCAATTCTACAGTCTGTACTGTGTCATATTGGCTCCTAAGGCAGAGGGACGGCCATGCAGGCAAACCCACTGAGATCTCATTGCTTCTCTCATTGCTGCTGTTCATGCCACTGTTTACCAAGCTTATGTAAGAAATACAAAGGATTATCAAGATAACGATGAACAATTTCACACCAATAAAATGGACAAACTAGAAGATATATTAATAGATAAGTTCCTAGAAGTTCCAGAACTGAAGCAGGGAAAAATAGGAAAATATGAATAGACCAGTTACTAATCATAAAATCAAACCAGTAATAATAATAGTAATAATGCTTCATAACAAACAAAAGTCCAGGAATGGATGGCTTCATAGACGAATTCTACAAAACATTTAAAGAGGAGATAAAACCTATACTTCTCAAATTATTCCAAAACGGTGATGAGAAAGAAGTGTTTCTGAACTCATTCTACAAGGCCAACATCATACTGATACTAAAACCAGACAAAGATATCACACGCAAAAAAGAAAATTACAAGCCAATGTAAGTGACGAGCGTAAGCGAAAAGGTCATCAAAAAATAGCAGACTAAATTCAACAATACATTAAAAGGATCATAAATCGTAAACAAGTGGGATTTATCCCAGGGATGGAAGGAAGGCTCAATATCCCTAAATCAATCAGCACAATCAGCACACGTTAACAAATTCAGGAGTAAACATCATATGATCATATCAAAATATGCAAAAACAGTTATTGACAAAATTTAACATCTATTTGTAATAGAAACCCTCAAAAAATGGGTATAGAGGAAATACACCAAAACATAATAAATGCCATATGTGGCAAACCTATATCCAACCTCATACTTAGTGATGAGAAGCTGAAAGCATATCCTCTAAATTTAGGAAAAAGACCTGGATGCCCACTCTTATCACTTTTATACAACATGGTAGTGGAAGTCATAGCTACTGCAATGAGATAAGAAAAAGAAATAAAAGGCATCCAAGATGGAAAAGAAGAAGCAAAATTATTACTCATTCCAGATGTGAAAGTTTCTCAGTGGTGTCTGACTCTTTGCAACCTCATGGACTATATAGTCCATGGAATCCTCCAGGCCAGAATACTGGAGTGGGTAGCCTATCCCTTCTCCAGTGGATCTTCCCAACCCAGGAATCGAACTGGGGTCTCCTGCATTGCAGACTCTTTACCAACTGAGCTATCAGGGAAGATGCTATCAAAAATTAATAGAACTAAAAAAATGAATTCAGCAACATTGCAGGATACAAATTAAAATATGAAATTGGTTATATTTATACAGTAATAATGACTTCATTGGTGGCTCAGACGGTAAAGCGTCTGCCTACAATGCAGGAGACCTGGGTTCAATCCCTGGGTCAGGAAGATCTCCTGGAGAAGGGAATGGCAACCCACTCCAGTATTATTGCCTCCCTCCACCAAAAAAAAAAAAATTAAAAGACTCTTGCTCCTTGGAAGAAAAGGTTTGACCACCCTAGATAGCATATTCAAAAGCAGAGACATTACTTTGCCAACAAAGGTCCTTTTAGTCAAGGCTATGGTTTTTCCTGTGGTCATGTATGGATTGAGAGCTGGACTGTGAAGAAAGCTGAGCACCAAAGAATGGATGCTTTTGAACTGTGGTGTTGGAGAAGACTCTTGAGAGTGCCTTGGACTGCAAGGAGATCCAACCAGTCCATTCTGAAGGAGATCAGCCCTGGGATTTCTTTGGAAGGAATGATGCTAAAGCTGAAACTCCAGTACTTTGGCCGCCCCATGCGAAGAGTTGACTCATTGGAAAAGACCCTGATGCTGGGAGGGACTGGGGGCAGGAGGAGAAGGGGACGACAGAGGATGAGATGGCTGGATGGCATCACTGACTCAATGGACATGAGTTTGAGTGAACTCCGGGGGTTGGTGATGGACAGGGAGGCCTGGCGTGCTATGGTTCATGGGGTCGCAAAGAGTCAGACACAACTGAGCGACTGAACTAACTGAACTGATACAGTAATAGTAACCTATCAGAAAAATAAATTAAGAACGTAATTCCATTTACATATGCATTAGAAAGAATAAAATACCTAGGAATAAACCTCACTAAAAAAGTGAAAGATTTGTACTTTGGAAACTGTAAGACACTGATGAAAGAAATTGAAGACAGCACAAACAGTTGAAAAGATATACCATGCTCGTGAATTGGAAGAATCAATTAACATACTATCCAAGTATGTTATTATTAATAATCATACCAAAGGCTATCTACAGATTCAGTGCAATTCCTATACACACTATAAGCATTTTTCACAAAACTAGAACAAGTACTTCTAAAACTTATTTGGAACCACAGAAGATCCCAAATGGTCAAAGCATCTTAAGAAATAAGAACAACATGGAAACCTCATGTCCCTTGATTTCAAACTATACTACAAAACTACAGTTATCAAAGCAGTTGGCTACTTGCATAACAACAAACAGTAGGTCAAAGGAACAGACTAGAGATCCTACAGATAAGCCTATGGTTATATGGTCAATTAATCTATGACAAATGAGGCAAAAATACATAATGGAAACAGGACAGCCTCTTCAATAAATAGTGTTGGGAAAATCTACAATGACATGCAAAAAAAAATCAACCTGACTGCTTTCACACATCATATATAGATATCAACTCCAAATGGATTCAAGATTTAAATGCAAGACCTGAAAGCATAAAACTTATAGAAGAAAACTTAAGCAGGACACTCTGACTCTGGTCTTAGAAATATATTTTTACATGTCTCCTCAGTCAAAAGGGCTGCCCAGGTGGTACTAGTGGTAAAGAATCCACCAAAAACTGCAGGAGACATAAGAGGTGCAGGCTTGAGCCCTCGGTCAGGAAGATCCCCTGGAGGAGAGAATGGCAACCCACAGCAGTATTCTTGCCTAGAGAGTCCCATGGACAGAGAAGCCTGGCCAGCTACAGTCCATAGCATCACAAGGAGCTGGACACAACAGAACTGACTTAGCACAGCACATCAGGCAATAGAAATAAAAGCAAAAATAAACAAGCAAGGCTACATCAAACTAAAAAGATTTTACACAGCAAAGGAAACTGTCAACAAAACATAAAATATATTTGCAAACAATATATCTCATAACCTGGAGGAGGGCATGGCAACCCACTCCACTATTCTTGCCAGGAGAAGCCCCATGAACAGAGGAGCCTGACGGGCTACAGTCCATGGGGTCGCAAAGACTGAGCGACTAAGCCAACAATATCTCATAAAGAGTTACTATCCAAAACATACAAATAACTCCGGCAACTCAACATCAAAAAACAAGCAACCCCATTAAAATATGAGCCAAAGACCTGAATAGACATTTTTCCAAAGAAGACATACAGATGACCAACAGGCATATGAAAATATGTTCAACATCAATAGTCATCAGGGAAATGTAAATTGAAACCATAAAAGACATTGCTTCATACCTGCCCTGATAAGAAGCACTGACAAGAATTTGGAGAAAAGGGAAACCTTGAACAATTTTGGCAGGATTGTGAATTGGTACATCTACTACAGAAAGAGTATGGCGGTCTCTCAAAAAAATTAAAAATTAAACTGCCCTACAATCCAGCCATTTTAATTCTGGTATTTCCTTATGAAGGTGGGCTGGCTGATCAGACAATCAGATGTGTAGTACCGTACGTTGTTGAATCAGTCTCTGTAAAAATAGACACTCCCACCTACTCACCATGCTGCTTCAAAGAACACGCTTTGGGAAAATTCACAGAATGAAAAAAAAATATATATATATATATATATAGTGTCCAGAACACATCAGATTCTACTCCCTACATTAAAAAGTACTCAGAGGACCAAACCATATCCCAGAGTGCCCATATGAAAACACACACTGAAATAATCTCTGCTTTATTATCCATCATTTTCAGTGTTTTTATATGGCCACATATACCCAAAAGCGTTTATAACCCAAACACTGGGAAGTTTTTATTTCCAAATTTTTCCCGAGGTGGTGAAGATTTGGTACCTTCAATTCTGTCTTTCAGTCCACTGGCTCACCGGAAAAACCCATCAATCCACTAGCCCAGGGTTAGGAACCTGCCCTGCTCTGACTTTCTCTCCACCATCATTCTCATCTTTTCCTTGAAGCAAGTGCTATTCAAATTTCAGAGTGACCCACTGACAATGTGAGACTATCATACAAAATTTTTAGAAGTTTAATTTAACTGAATTTGCTTGAGCATTTCTTCATTTTATATGACCCAATGGTAATATAAGGAAACTTGCTCTTTTTAGTAACAGGAAAGCAATATGAGAGAAATTCCAGAAATTCTGTGGCTGCCCTTCCAACAACAGACGCTCTGATGGTATGCAAAGCAAGTGACTCAATATTCTGTAGTATTTGGAGAGCACTCAAAGTTCTGTGTCGGCTTAAACTCAAGTGGACACTGTATTTGGTTAATAGAAAGTAAACCACAGAACAGGTTCAAAGCAAGTTAGGTCAAGAGACCCACAAAAAGCACAGTTGAAGTCACCATATACATATTTACCAGGATATTTTTATCCCAGGGATGGGGGAGCCTGGTGGGCTGCCGTCTATGGGGTCGTACAGAGTCAGACACGACTGAAGCAACTTAGCAGCAGCAGCAGTAATGGCCATATAAAGACTTTTAGTTCCCTATCAGAAGAGCAGAACTAATTCCTTTCTCCTGTGAGGACACAGATTTCTGAGCAGCAGTGGAGCCAGCCAATAACAACTCAGATTCTCTAATCCTCCAGAAACCATTAAAATGCCAAGGATTCTGGCAATACAAGAAAGGCCTAATTTCTCAAACATTGGAGGTATTCAAGAAAGTAACATCTTTCACTTAAACACCTTTGGGTTACACTGTTTGCTGACATGACCTGGGGACCTGCATGCATCTTTCTCCATTTATGGACCTGATTTCCACATTTATCCCCAATTCCTCTTGCATTAAAGCACCCGCTTCAGGCAATCTTGGCTATTACTGTTGATATTCAGTTGCTAATTCATGCACACCTATTGCAACCCCACAGACTCCTACAAGGCCTCTCTGTCCATGGGATTCTCCAGGCAAGGATACTAGAGAAGATTGCCATTTCCTTCTTCAGGAGATCTTCCTGACCCAGGAATCAAACCCATGTCTCCTGCACTGGCAGGAGGATTCATTACCACTGTGCCATCTGGGAAACCCCTTGGCTATCAATATTAAGACCTTAAACTTCATTCATTCATTTACTTGTTTATTCTTCTATCTATTTATTGAATAAATATTTTCTAAGTATGATAAAGAACCTGCTAGCAATGCAGGAGACCCAGGTTCGATCCCTGGATAGGAAGACCCCCTGGAGAAGGGAAGGTAACCAACTCCAGTATTCTTGCTGGAGAATTCAATGGACAGAAGAGCCTGGTGGACTAAAGTCCATGGACTTGCAAAGAATTGGACGTGACTGAGTGACTTTCACTTCACTTCTTTAGAGGGACAATCAAATTAGACCTGTCTTATATTGCCAGAATCGTTGGCATTTTGTTTCTAGAGGGTTTAGATAATTTGAATTGTTGTTTGGCTTAACTGCTGCCGAGAAATCTGTATCCTCACAGGAGAGTGTCAAGAAAGTTGATTTCCCTTACTTCGAGGAGGGGATGGTAAAAACCAATGTCTTTTCTGCTATGAGCAAAGCAAGCCCAGTGTACGAAGGGAGCACAGTCTCAGAACCCACTGGATGGAGACATCGAAGTTGCCATCTGAAGGACTGGCATTCGTAGAGAGTAGCAGCAGGGCCTTCTGGACAGAGAGGAACAGGTTGGAAGCCACAGAGGAATACCACCACAGCCTAGTCTGTTCAGGAAACAGCCATCTGTTCCATGAATCCAGAGCAAAGGTAAGATCAGGAAGAAAGGCCCTTCAGTGCCCTGTGGAATCTAAACTCTCTCTTAAACATCAAGGGGAGCTATCATGATGTGAAGCACTTTCATCAGGAATAGATAGAATGAGATTTCTAAATCAGTATGTCTACAGTCCCACACCTTAAATTTCCTCTCCCAATTCTCTGCCAGAAATATCACAATCTCACAAACTCAGACTCTTTCCTTCTCAACTGTTCTCATACCTCATTAACTGGCCAGCAAATCTTCTTAATTCTGGGCCCCCCAAAAAGAAACTGCTGAATCTAATCCTTCTGCCATATCCTCTTCTCCTGCTACTACAGGTAAAACCTACACCATGTCTTTGCAGACAATGGTAAGAGCTGTTAGTGGCAAATACCACAAGCTGATTCTCCAAGAGCTACTGGCCACCCTCACCTCCCTTTCTCACCTCCAGCTGCAGAGGCTGGGAGGTCACCTGCAGAGTCTCCATCCAGCCGGGGTGGTCGTATGACTCAGCTTTGACCAGCAGCATGTAAGAAGTCTCACAGGAACCTCTGTGAAAGATTTTTTTTTTTTTCATGATAAAAGGGATAGTTGGTCAAAGCAAAGAACATGTTCTTCTTTCTAGCTGCCTCCCTGCTTCCTGCCTCTGAATTTGGTAGTGATACCTGGAGATTTGGCCAACATGCAGAGAAAAATATAGAGAAATAATTTAAAAAAAAAACAAAAACCCTAGATTGTGGCTGACCTCCTTGAGCTGCTGAGCCAGTCCTGGAACCACCCGCCTTCAGTCCTCTCATTATGGATATCTACGTGTTCTCAAGGATGAAATCATTGGTATCCTGGCTTTTCTGCACACCCAAACACATCCTAACTGATCCATCTCCTAAATTGGAGGTCTCTCTCCTGTCGTTCCCCACCTGCCATACAATGATCTCTCTTTCCCAAACCCGGTCACATTATTTCCAATCTGAAACCCTGAAGCTACGTCTTGGAGCAGAGTTCAAGGCCGCAGCTCTTACTCGCCAAGCCTCTACGGAGGGTCTTGTCGGTCCCCGGGCACACTGCACTGCTCCAGAGCTCTACTCCTCTGCATCTGCTGTGCTGACGCCCGAAACGCTGTGACCTGTCCTGCCCAGCTCCACACCAGAAGGCCCCCGCAGGCAGAGCTGGTCGCGTCTATCCCTGTGCATAATAATCACGGGAGACTATCGAGCTGCTCGCTCACGTTCTCTCTGAAGAAGGAACACAGCCTCACCCTGGGAAACTCTGCTTGCTTTGACCACTGAGCCCTGAGCAGAAGTAGCATGTGACGTTCTGGGGGCAGAGCTTTAAGAGCCAAGGTATGCTTTTCCAGCTCTCTCTTCCCTGCCTCTGATGTGGAAGCAGGTACGCAGGGCTTCAGCCAGCCTGGTCTCTGAATACAGCTGGATAAGACCCACAGGCTGTAGTCTGTCACTGTTTTAAGCCACCGAGACTTCTGAGTTACTTGTTACTACAGCATTACATGGCCCATCCTGTCTAATGTAACAGTATTTTGCATAGACAATGCTTCAGCCTTTACCACCCTGTGGCACAGCTATAAGCTCCTTGAACATAGTGATCATGTCTGGCACACTTGTCTTGTTCACCGTAGGATGTGTGGCAGCTCAGAAAATAATTTCTGAGTGAAGAAGTGAAAGTCTTTCCCATAAGACTCAGGGGACAGAGACCATATTTTTCATTTTATACCCACCCCTGTATGCCTGGCATACGAGAGCATCTGGTGAGCATTTGAACCTTTGATAAATGTTCCATTGACTTGAGTTTGCCCCTGTTGTGATGACAGGAGTAACAGCCACGTGTCATTGGAGAAACATCTAGAAATATGCACGACCTGTTTGGTTGCAGGATAAACATGTGACCTCTTGAGTCGTGCGTTAAAGCTCACGCGTGGAGTCTATTATCTGCAGTTGAATAAGCTTTGTTTTTTCCTGTTTCTTTTTTATTTGGGAGCAGAGGAGAAAGGAAGCATGCAAGTTTTACATTAACACATGTATCTGAAAAGATCAAGAACGTAAATCAGAGGGTTCAGAGGCAAGTTCACTGTCAGCAGAGTCCCTCCCCCAGAGTCCCTCCCCTGTGATGGGATGGCGCAGTGTGGCTCTGACTGGGCAGGTGGTAGCACTGGGGAAAACCCTCTGCTTTGCCCAACGTGCCAATATCCTCTGTGCGACAGTCAGGACCCATTCCTTTGTATGGACTCCCAGGCTGCAGGGAAATTCAGGGCAAGCTTCACAGCACAAGTCATTAAAAGAAACAGTCTTTTAAAGGAAAATATATTTGGACATTAAGTTAGCTACCATATCTGTAAATCCACACATCCACAAAGATGTTATGACCTTCTCCTCTGCTGCCTGAGGTCAAACTCCAGCCGGTACACTTATATGTAAATAATTGCAAAATTAACCTTACTCTTAAAAGATCTACTTTACCTACACTGAGAAAAAAGAGCAGGGAAATTTTAGTTTTTTTCAAAACTTTTTTTTTTTTCTGGTCACGTTTTCAATGCATTTTGTCTCATGCAGATAAAACATCACTTGGCAACTCTGTCCTTCTTTGCTGGGAATAAGTAAATCTTCTAGCCCAGGGAAAAAGAAAAATAAAACATAACAAGGCTGCCCCTTTGTGGAGATAGGCTTTTGTACCCATGTGCACACACACACCACAGCTTATTTTTACAGTGTCTATAAATTTAAACTTTATTTAAACCTCCCCTCAAATCTGGGAATCTTAAATACTTGGTTTCAAATCAGTGCTGTAAGATTTTAATTTAACTGTAACTCCTCTTAAGAGTCTATGATGTCCAAGTGATAGTGGACACTATCAATAGTGATAGACACTGGAAAACATGTGTCATCACTATTTTATTTAAAATCTTATAAAAATCTTGTCAGACGTCCGTGGATTATCTTCTTGCTCTATACTCATTGAAAGTAATAGCAGTTCATCAATGACCCATCCACATAATTGCTTTAGTGGAGAGAAACTGGACCAGGATAAGATTCTGTTCTGAGATTTATAACAGCCTCTTTATTTGAAACTAAAGAAATACTGCCACACTTAAAGCTATAAAGTCTTGAAAACTTAAAGTTTAAGTGAATAATCCCTAAGTATAAAATAGCAATAAAAATAAATAGTAATAAGAATAAGGTTAGGTAGAATAACAATGAGAGAGGCAAGGCAAAATAAAAAAAAAAATTTAAGTCTGCTTTTACATGTAAAATAAAGTAACTTTTTATAAAAAGTTTTTACAATTTGAGTACAAATAAAAAAATATGTTCTTATTAACGTTTGAAGGTAAGCATGAAAGTGGGATATTTTGTTGAGTTTAACGTGTAGACTTAAAAATGTAATTTATCAGCCCATTTGGGTTAAAGAGTAGTTTGACTCTATGCATTTATCTCATCTAGTTCTCAAAACCTTGCTAAAATGAAGGAAAAGAAATTTTCATTGAAAAGTTACTCAGAGGGATCATGAGAATATTCTTAGTGACAACAGAGGATGAGATATTCCAATGAATTTTTGGAAGACAGGAAACAGATGAAAGAGTAGAATTCCCAACTCATGTGTCTGAGAATGGAAAGGTCAAAAGCAGCCCAGTTAGAGCCCAGGGTGTTTCCCAAAGAAGTAAAAAGGGGAAAACATGAAATTAAGGTCAGGCCCTCAGTTTCCTTTCCAAACCCACACATGGCGTTGCCAGTAGACCCAGTTCCCTTTGTCATTAACAGCAAAACAGAGATTTATTTTCTTAAAGAAAAAAAAAAGGGGGGGGCCAGAAAGACATCAAGCAGACGGAGGCTGAATTGTGGAAACTCAGTAAAAATCTATAACAGAACATGGCTCCTTAAGACCCCTTCATCCACACCGAACAACAGCCGACACATGGCCATCATCCCAGGCAAGACAGCTTTGCTCAGTCGCTCTCGTGTCTGACCTTTGCAGCCCACAGGCGGCAGCAAGCCAGGCTTCTCCGTCCTTCACCATCTCCCAGAGTTTGCTCAAACTCGTGTCCGGCAAGTCAGTGATGCTATCTGCTATCCCCTTCTCCTCTTGCCCTCAATCTTTCCCAGCATCAGGGTCTTCAGGCAAGATGTTGGGGGTGCATTATCTGGAAAAAGTTTAAGTCATGATTGGGTCTCCAAAGGAAAATTTCCACTGTACTCTAATGAAGTCCCCCAGATAACAGCCGTAACTGGAACACACAGAGCTTTCAACAGCCTTTTTGGGGTCCTTAAAAGTAGTATCAAGGGCCAGCTTAGATCAACAGATATTTGAGGGAAATCTACAATAAAAAATATAGAACAAATGAAACTGGGGCGGGGGGGAAGATGGACCAGAAGATACAGACGCAATGCAGCATGCTAAAGGGGAAAACATACACTAATCTGAGAGAGAATAAAAGTCGAATTCCATGAGAATGGAATAAAGAACAGAGGAAACTGGGGGAACTCACAATGTGACTGTCAATGTTAAAGACTCAGTACAATCACTAGAAGATAAAGTTGCAAAAATAACTCTGAAGTACTAAGAACCGAAAACTAAGAGAAGAATTATTTTAAACATCAGATTATTTGGAATATTCCACACCTAAGACTATCAGAAATTTTAGAAGCAGAAAAGGAAAGCAGAGCAAAGAAAAGCAGTGAAGACATAATGCAGGAAAAATTCCCAGGACTGAGGTTTTAAGTCTTCAGATTGAAGAGCATATCTAGTTCCAGACACCATGAAGGAAAAGAGCAAAACCAGTCAACTGAGTTCCCTTTGTCACTGGAGACAAAGAGAGACTTATTCTACCCAAAGAATGGGTAAAGGGAACACCCTAAACACACTAAAAGTTTTCACAGACATAACAACTCACGCAGCAAGCAATGAAAACAGAACAGCCCTGGATTTCTAAAAAGCAAAACCGGATACTAGAAAACTAAAGCGAAGCCTTCAGATTTGGAAGGACCATGACGTAACCTAAGGACAGTGCATCTAGCCAAACCCCCACCCAGATCTGAGGGTTAGCAAAAGCCCTTTGACATGCAAGCGTCTGAAAACTGTCATTTCAGATGGTGTTGGGAAAACTGAACAGCCCCGAGGAAAAGAATGAAACTCTGTCTTACCCCATAAACAAAAATGAATTCCAAGTGTATTGAAGACTGGAATGTAAGGTCGGAAACTGTAAAACTAACATAGGCTCCTTGACACTGGTTTTGGGAATAAATGTTTAAACTGAAACCAAATTGATGTCCCAAGTGGGACATCATCAAACTAAAGAGCTTCTACACAGGAAAGAAAACCATCAATAAAATTAAAAAAAAAAAAAAGAAAAGCCTGCCTACTGAATGGGAGAAAGTGTTTACAAATCATGCATCCAATAAGGGGTTAAGGTCAAAATATACAAAGAACTCACACAGCTCAACAACCAAAAACTAACACTGCAATTTAAAAATGGGCAGATCTGAATAGACCTTTACTTCTGGTTACATCTTCAATATACTTTGTCTCATGCAGCTTAAACGTCACTTGGCAATTCTGTGCTCCTTTTCTGGGACAAGAAAAGAGAAAAATAAACTATGATAAAGCTGCCCCCTTGTGGTATATGCTTGCACATGTGTGTGTGTTTGCCAGAGCACAGATAGACACCACAACCTATTTTTTACAGGCTGAATGAACTGCAGCTTAATTTAAAACCTTCACAAGTAAACCATGAGAGTAACTTGCGTTATCAGTAAGTGAAAAAGAGCATGAGAAAGCTAATACATCTTTCTAAACTAATGTTTATTTATGATTGAGAATTACACAACTCTAGGGGAGAAAGTTAGTTTTCTCATTTTTAAAAGTTTATATGACATCAAGACTAACTGCTACAGTTGAAAGTCAGTTCGTTCAGTCACTCAGTCATGTCCGACTCTTTGCAACCCCATGAATCGCAGCATGCCAGGCCTCCCTGTCCATCACCAACTCCCGGAGTCCACCCAAACCCATGTCCATTGAGTCAGTGATGCCATCCAACCATCTCATCCTCTGTCATCCCCTTCTCCTCCCGCCTTCAATCTTTCCCAGCATCAGGGTCTTTTTCAATGAGTCAGTTCTTCGCATCAGGTGGCCAAAGTATTGGAGTTTCAGCTTCAGCATCAGTCCTTCCAATGAATATTCATGACTAATTTCTTTTAGGGTGGACTGGTTGGATCTCCTTGCAGCCCAAGGTGGTGGAGGAATAGGACAGGGAGACCACTTTCTCCCCCACAAATTCATCAAAAGATCATTTGAATGCTGAGCAACTTGCACAAAACAGCTTCTGAACGCTGGCAGAGGTCACCAGGCACCCAGAAAGGCAGGCCATTCTCTTCAAAAGGAGGTAGGACAGTTGAAAATATTGTGATAAAAACTGAATGTTGACGGATACAAATGGCTGGATTTCTTACAGCCCTTGATATGTACATCTGTCATCCAGATGTCACAGACAATACTAAAATGTTCCAACCATTGGAATACTAAAATGTTCCAATGTGCTCAGGTGGTGGTCAGAGAAGCCTTTGTTCATGCAGTATTATCTACAGAAAGAAAAACACCGCTATGTCCTGGTGTAGGTTCTTTTGGGGGGGCTGAACTTCCTATACCTGTGTATCTGTTTTCTTTGGTTTTCAGCCATAATTTCTTCAAATACATTTTTGATCCCCTTTCTCGTTCTTCTCCTTCTGGGATCTCTGTTATATATTGATCTGCAAGCTTTATATTACCCCATAGGTCTCTTATATTACAATCTTTAAAAAAAAAAAAAAATCGGCTTCCCTGGTGGCTCAGCTGGTAAAGAATCTGCCCATAATGCGGGAGACCTGGGTTTGATCCCTGAGTTGGGAAGATCCCCTGGAGAAGGAAACGGCTACCCACTCCAGTATTCTGGCCGGAGAATTCCATGGGCTGTATAGTCCATGGGGCTGCAAAGAGTCAGACACAACTGAGTGGCTTTCACTTCACTTCATAGATCAGCTCAAACGAAAGTGGCAGAGCGGTCATGGTTAGAGTAAGTTTAAATATTATTGGCCCTCTTTCCTTTAATCCCTTCTCCAACTCTTCCTTTTTAATTTAATTTTTACTTTATATTGGAGCAGATTTTATTTCAGATGTTGTATTTTAGGTGTACAGGAACTTGATTCAGTTATACTTAGACATACATAGTTATGAATATTCTTTTTTACGGCTTTTTTTTAGCATATAGGTTATTACAGTGTGTTCAGTAGAGCTACCTGTGCTGTTCAGTAGGTCCTTTTTGATTGTCTATCTGATAGAAGGAAATGGCAACCCACTGTAGCATTCTTGCCCAGGAAATCCCACGGAAAGAGGAGCCTGGCGGGCTACAGTCCATGGGTCACAAAGAGTTGGGCACGACTGAGTGACTAAAGCCTCTTGATGAAAGTGAAAGTGGAGAGTGAAAAAACTGGCTTAAAGCTCAACATTCAGAAAACAAAGATCATGGCATCTGGTCCCATCACTTCATGGGAAATAGAGGGGGAAACAGTGGAAACAGTGTCAGACTTTATTTTGGGGGGCTCCAAAATCACTGAAGATGGTGAGTGCAGCCATGAAATTAAAAGACGCTTACTCCTTGGAAGAAAAGTTATGACCAACCTAGATAGCATATTCAAAAGCAGAGACATTACTTTGCTGACTAAGGTCCGTCTAGTCAAGGCTATGGTTTTTCCAGTGGTCACGTTATGGATGTGAGACTGTGAAGAAAGCTGAGCAGCAAAGAATGGATGCTTTTGAACTGTGGTGTTGGAGAAGACTCTTGAGAGTCCCTTGGACTGCAAGGGGATCCAACCAGTCCATTCTGAAGGAGATCAGCCCTGGGATTTCTTTGGAAGGAATGATGCTAACGCTGAAGCTCCAGTACTTTGGCCACCTCATGCGAAGAGTTGACTCATTGGAAAGACCCTGATGCTGGGAGGGATTGTGGACAGGAGGAGAAGGGGACAACAGAGGATGAGATGGCTGGATGGCATCACTGACTCATTGAGAGTCCCTTGGACTGCAAGGGGATCCAACCAGTCCATTCTGAAGGAGATCAGCCCTGGGATTTCTTTGGAAGGAATGATGCTAACGCTGAAGCTCCAGTACTTTGGCCACCTCATGCGAAGAGTTGACTCATTGGAAAAGACCCTGATGCTGGGAGGGATTGGGGACAGGAGGAGAAGGGGACAACAGAGGATGAGATGGCTGGATGGCATCAATGGACGTGAGTCTGAGTGAACTCCGGGAATTGGTGATGGACAGGGAGGCCTGGCGTGCTGTGATTCATGGGGTCGCAAAGAGTCGGACACAACTAAGCGACTGAACTGAACTGAACTGAGTGACTAAACAGACAGAGTGTGTATATATTAATCCCATAATCACAAATTCTTAAATTACCTCTCCTCACAAATTTTTTTTTTTTTTTTGGACAATCATAAGCTGCTTTTCCAAGTCTGTGAGTCTGCTTCTGTTTTGTTAAATTAGTTCACTTGTATGAATTTCTAGATTCCACCTCGAAGTGATATCTTATGAAATTTACCTTTCTGACTTATTCACTGATTCTGATAACCTCTCAGTCCCTCCAAGCTGCTGCCATGGGTATTATTTTGTCCTCTTTTCTGGCTGAGTGGTATTTCGATGAATAGATGTGCCAGTTAGTCTTCATTTTTCAGTCACTGGAAAACGGTTGTATGTCTTGGATATTATAAACAGTGCTACCCTGAAAGCAGGCGGGACACATATCATTCCAAGTTATTAGTTTCTCCAAATCTCCGCCCAGAAGTGGAATTGCTGTGTCAGACGGTTCCTCTGTGTTTAGGTGACTAAGACGCTCTGTGCTGTTGGCCATAGTGACTCCACCTATTTACACCCCCACCCAGCATGTAGGAGGGCTCCCTTTTCCCTGCACCCTCTGCAGCATTTAATTTTTGGAGACCTTTGTGATGATCGCCGTTCCGTCCAATGAGACGTGATTCCTCGTTGTAGGTTTGATTTGCACTGATCCCAGGTGGCTCAGTGGCTAAGAATCTGCCTGCAATGCTGGAGACACGGGAGACTCAAGTTCAACCCCTGGGTGGGAAAGATCCCCTGGAGAAGGGCATGACGACCCACTCCAGCATCCTTGCCTGGAGAATGCCATGGACAGAGGAGCCTGGTGGGCTCCAGTCCACAGGGTCACAAAGACAACGATTGAAGTGACTGAGAACGTAGTACTGAATGAGGAGTCGCTTTCCAGGGGCTTTCCAACGCTGTGCAGTGTGAGTAAAATATACCTCTTGAAATTGGCCTCTTGAAAATCGGCTGTTATGAATTCTTTTCAGATGTTACCCCAGGCATTAATTAAGGGCAGGTGTTTTTTACTCACAGCCTCACAGGCCTTATGAATATTAAGAGCCCATGAGTACTAGTTTTAATGT
Source organism: Aepyceros melampus (assembly GCA_006408695.1). Lineage (NCBI taxonomy): Eukaryota > Metazoa > Chordata > Mammalia > Artiodactyla > Bovidae > Aepyceros > Aepyceros melampus. Next base: position 126,962 of record SJXQ01007259.1, read on the forward strand.
TGCTATTACAGGAAATGGCCACACAGCGACAGCCTTTCTTCACGCCCAAGTCTGGTTCCCCTGGCAATCAGAGCCTGGGGAAAGCCTGTTCCTGGATTGTAGATAGGAGTGGAATGTGCCCAAAGCAACACCCAAGGCTTGTGTCTCATTCCTACTTACCTCTTACCCTTTATCTCTGGGGTACCCCAATTCAGGAACCATCTCAGGGGCGTGGGCTCCCATCCATAGGTGGGTGACCCTAAGGAAGGAGGCTGGAGGTGGGAACCCCACCACCAGGAACCAGAGAGCACCAGGGACTTTTCAAAGCTCTTCCTGCCCAGAGGCTCCACCATGGGAAGCAGTAAGTCTCTTCACTGCAGGCATGCCCGCCTGGATCTGGAGGTAATGGATTCATGCAGAGGGCAGCAGGCACTCCAGGACCACGGGGGTGGGGGAACACATTGGCAGGCACCCTCTCCAGCCCCACGACACTCCAGCCTTGGGACCCAAGCCTGCTCAGGCTCCAGGGGTGTGACACCAGCCCAGGACACCAAGGCCTGAGGGGAATAGAGTAAGGGTTTCTTGCCCTCTTTTTTTTTTTTTTAACTTGCATACTCTTATTTTTTCTTTCTTGTTGATGTAGAGCAACGGATTTGCTTATACATAGACATGCACATGTTCTTTTCCCCCATAGAGGTTATTACAGTGTGTGGAATAGGCACTCTGGTGCTATCCAGTGTTTCCATGAGGGTGACTTCTTAAACTGTGAAAGTGTGTTACTCAGTCACATCTGACTCTTTGCGACCCCATTGGCTGTAGCCCACCAGGCTCCTCTGTCCGTGGAATTCTCCAGGTAAGAATCCTGGAGTGGGTTGTTGTTGTTCAGTTGCTCAGTCATGTCTGACTCTTTGCGACCCCATGGACTGCAGCACGCCAGGCCTCCCTGTCCATCACCAACTCCCGGAGTTTACTCAAACTGTCCATTAAGTCAGTGATGCCATCCAACCATCTCATCCTCTGTCGTCCCCTTCTCCTCCTGCCTTCAATCTTTCCCAGCATCAGGGTCTTTTCCAATGAGTCAGTTCTTCGCATCAGGTAGCCAAAGTATTGGAGTTTCAGCTTCAACATCAGTCCTTCCAATGAGCACCCAGGACTAATTTCCTTTAGGATGGACTGGTTGGATCTTCTTGCAGTCCAAGGGACTCTCAAGAGTCTTAAACACCGCAGTTCAAAAGCATCAGTTCTTTGGCACTCAGCTTTCTTTATAGTCCAACTCTCATATCCATACATGACTACTGGAAAAACCATGGCTTTGACTAGATGGTCTTTGTCGGCAAAGTAATGTCTCTGCTTTTTAATGTGCTGCCTAGGTTGGTCATAGCTTTTCTGCCAATCAGGTAGCCAAAGTATTGGAGTTTCAGCTTCAACATCAGTCCTTCCAATGAGCACCCAGGACTAATTTCCTTTAGGATGGACTGGTTGGATCTTCTTGCAGTCCAAGGGACTCTCAAGAGTCTTAAACACCGCAGTTCAAAAGCATCAGTTCTTTGGCACTCAGCTTTCTTTATAGTCCAACTCTCATATCCATACATGACTACTGGAAAAACCATGGCTTTGACTAGATGGTCTTTGTCGGCAAAGTAATGTCTCTGCTTTTTAATGTGCTGCCTAGGTTGGTCATAGCTTTTCTGCCAAGGGGCTCTAGGCTGAGGATTACTGTGAGCTGTTGAGCTGGTGATCGGAGTGAGGTTCGTTTTGCTCCTCTGTCTGCATGTTCTGCCATGTGAAATGGGGTCTGAGGCCACCTGGTGACCTCGGCAATGTACGATACCTACTGCAGGTGGCATGTTAGCTGCTTTTAAACATTGGCGTATAAGCGGGGTGTTAGTTATGGGAGAGTCTTTAGTAGATAGGAGCCCTCGCTCCTTCTGTCGGGGGAGTTTGTAATTTCCTCGGTTCTGTCTCATTGCAACAAAAATTTGAAGTGACGGATGGACCAGTGTTACAACCCCGTATAATTTCCTTGGATGGATCAGTGTTACAGCTCCATGTTACAGCTCAGTTTTATTTAGAAAGTAAAGGAAAACACATCCTCAAGGCATGAGGGTGGGCTAACCCAAAAGACTCAAAGAGAAGGGAAGCCCCCAGCTCGATTTTGGCCCCTCCTTTTATGTTTTTTTTCTCCTCCCCCTGAGCCTGTCCTATGTAAATTGGGCTAGCCAGGAGTGCTGTTTGTTTGACCTGAGGTCCTCACTCCGGTCCTTGGACCTTCCTTTGTTCTATTTTCATGGGCTTTTCCCTTTTTTTGTCTTTTAGCCACTGCCATTCTGGATTCCTTTTTCCTATTCTAACCACCTAACACTTCCAAATGGCAGCATGTGAGTGTACAACGTGGAAAACATATTTAGAATCAGTGTATTATTTGCTGTTTTGTTAGCTGCAAGGATAAAGGTCTAGTTAGTGCAATAAGTTCTGCCTCTGGGGAAGAGGTTTCTGAGGGGAGAGGTTGGGATTCATTAATTTCCATGTCAGAGACAATTGCATATCCGGCTACTTTTTTCCCTTCTGATGTCAGAGAGGAGCTGCTATCGATATACCAAGGAAAGTCAGGGTTATTTAAAGGGGTTGAGGAAATGTGGGAGAAATGGGGGCATTGGGTCTTCTAATGCCTCTTTGCATGTATGGATGGGTGGCTCAGAAGAATTAGGGATAAGGGTGGCAGGGTTGAGAGTAGGACAGCGTTCAAAGGAGAACTCGGGAGATTCGAGAAGGATGACATAAATTAGTTGGATGTGTGAAGGAGCTAGAAGGGTCATGGATTTGTGAGAAAGTAAGCCCTTAAAGTCATGCAGGGAACGGATGACAGTGGGTGCTCCCAAAGTGAGTTTTTTACTCTCCTGAGCAAGGAGCACCCCTGCTGCCAGAGCACGTGGGCAGGCTGGCCATCCTCAAACTGTGGAATCTAGTTGCTGTGAGAGATAAGAGACGGGGGTGAAGGAAGGGCCCTGATTTTGTCCCCAAGCTCCTAGGGCAATTTTGTGTCTCTCAGTAGTGCAGAGTATAAAGGGGCGAGAAAGGTCAGGAAGTGTGAGAGCTGGGGCTGAGAGAATGGCTTACCTAAGGGTGTTAAAGTCTGAATAGATATTTGATTTTAGCTCTAGGGGTTCTGAAAGACCTCCTCAGGTGGCTTGATATAGGGGTTATGCCAAGACAGTGAAATTAGGAATCCAGATGTGTAGATATCCGGCTAACCCCCAGAAGGACAGGATCTCTGTTGTTGATGTAGGGAGTGTTAGGATGGATATAAGGGACTTTCCATTCATAGTAATACATCTTTTTGTTGGTGTTAAAAGGACTCTGAGATAGGTGACTCTAGGAAGAGAGAGCTGAACTTTGGTGGGAGATACTCGATAGCCTCAATCTGCTAGAGAACTGAGGAGTTGTATAGTGTGTTGTTGAGAGTGTGTAAGCAAAGGACTACAAAGGAGGAGATCGTCCACATATTGGAGGACAGTACTGGGAGTAAGGTCAAGAGAGGTTAGGTCTGATGCGAGAGCTTGGCCAAATAAATGAGGGCTTTCACGAGAGCCTTGTGGGAGGACTGTCCCTGTCAGCTGTTGGGAGCAATGATTGTCTGGGTCAGTCGAGGTAAAGGCAAAGAGGTCTTGAGAGTCTTGGTGTAAAGGGATGGTAAAGAAGGCATCTTTGAAGTCAGTGAAGGGAGAATGAGAGAGAGAATATAGGGATTTGGCACTACTGGGTGTATGGGGATAAGAGCCACATTGATAAGCCTCAGGTCCTTGACCAGGTGATAGGAGCCACTTGGCTTTTTGACGGGTAGGATAGAGGTGTCATAGGGAGAGTGAGTTGGGCGCAAGAGGCCCTGATGTAGGAGTTTAGTGACGATAGGCTTTAACCCTTGTTGATGTTTTCTGGAGATGGGTATCGTGGTTGATTGGGGCATTTAGAGGGGTCTTTGAGATGGATATGAATTGGAGCATGGCGAGAGGCTACAGATGGATTGTCTGTATCCCAGACTATGGGGTTTATGGAAGAGGAGGACAATGGGGTGGAGAAGAGGAGGTGGGGTTAAGGAGCAGCAGCCAGGCTAGACCAGCGGATGGGCTTAGGACAGTAACAGAGGCTTTGAATTTTGAGAGAAGGTCTCTCCAAAGAATAGGAGTGGGGAATTTTGGGAGTGTGAGAAAAGAATGGGAAAATGGGGTATCTTGAAGTGTGCAAAGTAGAGGCTCTGTTATTCGTGGTGTAGCTATGAAACTGTCAGCCCCCATAGCGAGACCTGGGAGACCTTGCTTTTTTCCGGAGCAGGCAGGCAATAGCAGAGCAAGTGGCCCCGTGTCAATGAGAAAAGAGACTGGCTTACCTGCCCCTGTGAGAGTTACCCTGGGCTCCGTAGAGGTGATGCAAGTCAGGGCCTGGGGCCCTGGGCATCTTCAGTCTTCAGCGGCGAGTCTGAGGAGGCTGGGCAGAGCTGGGTCAGAGGACTCCTGCTCAGGACCAGGAGGGGATGTCCAGACCCTGGAGGGGGCTTTGGGCAGTCGACCTTCCATGTCCCTTTATTCCACCCCTGGGACACGGGCCTGGAGGTGGCCTTGGGATTAGGCATGAGCGGGCCCAGGGGCCTTCTTTGCCACATTTGAAGCAGGGCCCGAGGGGCTTCCTGTCTGTGTCGGTGGATGGGAGGTTTCGAGCCATGTAGGGCAGTGGCTAAAAGGTGGTATTTGGCCTGATCCTTTGGGCCTTCTCTAGCTTTGCCTTCTCTTCCCGGGTATTGAAAATCTTAAAGGCTAAATTTGAAAGGTCTTGTTGAGGGGTTTGAGGGCCTTCTTCTGCCTTTTTTAGTTTCTTTCAGATGTCTGGGGATGATTGGAAGATGAAATGGATGTTGAGGACAATGGTGCCCAGCCAGGGTCCAGCCCCGGTGGATCCAGGGAATTCGAAGTGGGGACGGTGTTGGTGTCTTGGAAAGAATTATTTATTTAGATATATGAGATTAGGAAATAATAGTATAGTAGGAAAATTTAGGTGAAGAAAAGAGGCTGAATAACTTGGGTTACGGGGAAAGCCAATAAAATCTCAGGACAAGAGATTTGCATCATCTACATGGGGCCATCGGTGCCTGCTTGAATCTCTAAGGGTGGGCTCCCTTTCATGCAAATCTTAGAAGCTGGGGCAAGTAAGTAGACGTGGTGAGCCTCCTTGTTCCAGATGGGAATACAGCTGGAAAATGAGAGGAGAAGAGAGGGAAAAAGAGAAAAGGAGAGAGACATGGGGGGAGCCAGATTTCCAAGAAACTAGTTTGAAAGAATAGTCCGAGAAACTGGTCCATCCTTTATTATTCAGAAGTCCTTTTATACATAAAGATCAATGGGTAACACAAAATTATGCAGCGTCAGCAGCCCTGACTCTTATCGAGACCAGGCTTTTTTCTCTGCATACCTAGTTGTATACGCAAGTCTTAGGTGATTGATATCATCTTCCGGCCAAAAGGCCAATTTAACAATTTACGGCTCTTTTCTGATAAGTGTTACTCTTTCCAAGGTCTGGTGCCATTCTCAGGAAGCACTAAACAAAGTTACATTCTTACATAGCAAGGACACAGCAATTTGTAACAATCAAGAGGAGTACAGTGATTTATAAAAGAAAGTAATTAACTCAAAAGTCTAGTGTTGCTAACATCAAAACTACTACATATCTTTTTCCAAATCCTATTTATATTGGCTAACTTCTTCCCAGGTGCCTAAAAGATAAATAATAAGGAGGTCTGGCAGCATTCATTGAGTCAACAGTGAAATCGTATCACCAATAGGATTTTTAGCTCTTAGAAAAGGTTTTGTAACTTTAAGATACTTTAAGCTTTGTGCCCCTTGCAGTTGGGGTGTTGTAAGCAATTCACAGGCTATAAAAGGTCCGGGGAATCTGTTAGGCAAGTTAGAGCATAGCATTATCAAAGGGAGTTGAGCTGAAACACTCCTTTCAAATGCAGAAGACTAAAGCCCTGAGTTGACTTTTTCCAGAGACTGTCAGAAGAGTAGAAAAGCAGGCAGATTCTTATTTTTGGGGTATATGCCCAGGAAACGCCAGGGGGAAACCCTGAGACTCAAATCACCTTGCCATCGAAGTCTCTGTCGCATGACCCTGTCACAGGTGGGATTCCTCATGCTGGCTCCTGGCAGCAGGCATATTCTGGTTTCCTTTTTTTGGAGGGGGCGGGTAGCTGCTCAGGGAAACTCAGGGGGAACCCCTGAAATCCAAATTGCCTTGCCCATTGGATTTCTGCCGAATAACCCTGTCATGGGTGGGATTCCTCACGCTGGCCCCCAGCAGTGCCCTCTGCTGAAGTGGGGTCTAATACTGTATATTTTTGTAGGTCTTCCATTAACCTGGCTATAAATTGTGCTGGGTTTTCATCTAGTCCCTGAGTTATTAGCGGGAGCTTATCAAAGTTGACGGCTGTCTGTGTTTTCTTTTGAAGGCCCACAGTGAGGCAAGCAACCAGATGAGTAATCTGGGCTGCTCGTCCCAGTCTCCCTGCCTGAAAATCCCAGTTGGGATCATCTCGGGGGAAGCCATGGCCCCTACAGGCTCAGTTTTGTCCATCCTGTGTATCTCATCAGCGTGCGCCCGAGAGGCTTGCCATACTTATTCCTTCTCTTCTGGGAGAGGAGTGGAGGAAAGGATGATGTAAATATCATGCCAGGTTAAGTCCTAAGACTGGGTAAGATACTTGAATTCTTTTAGATATATATCAGGGTCCAAGGAGAAGGAGCCAAGTTGCTTTTCAATCTGAGATGGACTGGTGAGGGGGGATGGGACTTGAACCAAACAATACCTTCTGTTCCAGCTGCTTCCCCTAAAGGGAGGCGTGGAGCTGGGAGAGGAGAGGGGTCCTGCAGTGAAGTTTCCTGCTTTAAAGTTGTTTGGGCCGCGTACAGGGAGGGGATCTAGGGAGATCAGGGTAAAGCCTTGGGACTCTCAGGGCAGAGGGTGGTGCTGAGGTCTCAGAACTTGCTTCTGGAACAGCTAGGGAGGTGTGTTGGGAGCTGGGAGAGAGGGAAATGGGAGGGTTCAGTTCAGTTCATTTGCTCAGTTGTGTCCAACTCTTTGCAGCCCCATGGACTGTAGCACGCCAGGCTTCCACGTCCATCACCAACTCCCGGTGACTGGCCCTTAAGACGAGCCAGTGTCCTCCCTTTCTGACAGGGTCTTTCTTATACCCTGCCAATGAAAAATGCTCTGAAGGCATGGTTAATTTTTAGCCTGTAGCTGAGTCCTGAAGTCACGTAGCCAGAGGTTTGGAATCCACTCATCTCATCACCTTGAGAAGGTAGGCACCAGCTGGAAGACAGAAGGCTGTTTGGGCAATTTGGTCGGTCTCAAGGGTCACTGGGATTTTATTCTTTGTTTGCAAGGCCAGCATCATGAGCCATTTCAACCATGAACCTCCATGGAGGCCCTATCAACAATAATCTTTGTTCAGATGGCCTGCCCTGCTTTGCTACCAGCTTCTATGTATCCTGACCCATTTCCCACCACCTTGGAGCAGTTTCTCAGGGCTACCTGAGATGCTGCCCCCCAGGCCTGAAGTCTTGAACATTCCCACAAAAAAAAGACACTCTACTTTCAAATTGTGACTGGTTTTTTTTTTTTTTCTTCTTCTTCTTCTTTCTTTTTTGAGCCAAGTTAGGTTATTACAGAGAGTTGGGTAGGGTTACTTGAGTAGGGTGCTATACAGTGGATCCTTGTGAATGATTTTATAAATAGTAGTTTGTGTATGTTAATCTGGACTTCCCTGGTGGCTCAGGTGATAAAGAATCTTCCTGCAGTGCAGGAGGCCTGGGTTCGATCCCTTGGTTGGGAAGATCCCCTGGAGAAGCGAATGGTTACAGCCTCCCGTATTCTTGCCTGAAGAATTCCATGGACAGAGGAGCCTGGTGGTCCCTAGTCTATGGGGTCACAAAGAGTCAGGCAGGACTGAGCAACTTTCACCTTTTTTATGTTAACCTAAACCAGCTAATTTCTCCCTGCCCCCATCATTTCCTCTTGGAATTATACATTTCTAAGTCTGTGAGACTGTTCCTCTTTGGTAAAGAAGTTCATTTGTATCCGTTTTTATATTCCACCTAGAAGTGGGCTTCCCCAGTGGCTTAGCTGGTAAGAATCTACCTGCAATGCGGGAGACCTCCGGATCCCTGGAGAAGGGAAAGGCTACCCACTCCAGTATTCTGGCCTGGAGAATCCCATGGACTTCAGTCCATGGGGTCACAAAGAGTTGGACACGACTGAGTGACTTTCACTAGATGCGATATCATATGATTCTTATTTTTTCTGTCCACATTACTTCAGTTAGAATGGTCACCTCTACTTTCTTCCCTGGGCCTGGAAATGGCATCGCTTGGTCCTTATTGCTGTTTAAAGGGCCACAGAAAGTCTCCTACCTCTACACTCATCACTATGATAACTGGAGTCTTACAGTTAGTCCTAGTTCCTGGCTGTAAATTAGAGTGGATTGTGAGAGCGGAAGCCAGAAATGTTTGTCTCTTTAATATTTGTTTTCTTTTAAATTAATGTGCACTTTTTGTTAGAGCAAGTCTGACTTAGGGTGTTGTGCCTCCCCTGGGAGTCCAGAATCTTGTTCACGTTTACCCATGCATGTGTCTATTCGTGTTTGGTTTCTTTCTCACATAGGTTATTAGAGTGATTAGTACCCACCGCTGGCAATGTAGGTCATGTTGATTATGTATTTTATACATATTGTCAGGATGGGGCGTCCCAGGTGGCGCTAGTGATAAAGAAACCTCCTGCCAACACAAAACACAGAGACGCGGGTTCTGTCCCTGGGTCGGGAAGATCCCCTGGAGGAGGGCTTCGCAACCCACTCCAGTGTTCTTGCCTGGAGAATTGTATGGACAGAGGAGCCTGGTGGGCCACAGTCCATAGGATTGCAAAGAGTCGGATGCGACTTAGCAAGCATGCAGGTACTAGAACAGACAACCAAAGACTGTGTCTCCTTCCCACTTTTTTTTAATTAAGTATAACTTTATTTCTCATTGTAGTAACCTTGATATACAAGTTGATATCGGTTGCAGGTATGCAAAATGTTTTTTTTTTATTTTAAAAATACATATATGCCTTCACATTTGGATTTTTTTCTCATATAAGTTATTACGCACTGTTGATGGAATATTCCCTTGGTATACCTAGTTCCTTGTGGATTATCTATTTTATGTGGAATGATCATATTAGTTACATCTAAATTTTTGAGCTTATATCTTAGCCTCTACATTTTCCTTTTTTAAGCATAACTTTCCGTAACTAATTCATTGGTGTGAAAGTTTAGGTCCCACCTATAAGTGATATGATAATTTTTTTTTTCCTCATTCTGAGTTTTTCTTAGTTTGATCATCTTGAGTTTTGTCTGTGTTCCTGAAAACTGAATTATTTCATTCTGATTTCTGGCTGAGTCATGCTGGACTATGTACACGTGTCATTTCTTCTTTATGCGTTTATCTCTCCGTAAACATTCTGTATGCTTCCACTTGTTATATACTATGAAGTGTAGTCCAGGGCACACTTGGCTGCATGAGCCTTTTAAAAATCTTGTTTTCTCTTCAAATGCTCATTTGGAGTGATTCTGCAGGCATCTGTGGCACATCTACTGTCTTCTAAACACAGGTCCATACTTCTCTCTACAGTGACTCATCATTTACAAGCCACCAGCACCATGACAGGGTGTCCTTTTCTACCATTTCTTTCTTTTAAATTTATCATCATAGCCTCTCACGTTGGTGCAGAGCGCTCTCCTGTTGTGATTTTGATTTTACATCTGGCATAATTCACAGTGTTAGGCAGATTTCCATGGGCTGTCTTTTAAGCACCGTGAGTAGAATTTATTGTAGAAAGATTTCTTCCTGATAGTCTGTCCTGTTTTTTTATTATTGTCGATTTGTTTCCCATGAAGATTTAAGTACAGGTATCATTCAGAACCCAGCATTTTGTGAATATGAAGTGCTCATGAACAATAGTTTTACATTTGCTGTTTTGGAAAGGGCCGCAGAGTGGCAGAATCACTTCATGACGTCCCCTTGTTACTATGGTAACCGGAGCCTTGGGTAAGTCCTGGCTTCTCATTGTAAACTGGAGTGGAATATGAGAGTGAAGTGAAGTGAAGTGAAATCGCTCAGTCGTGTCCGACTCTTTGCGACCCCGTGGACTGTAGCCTACCAGGCTCCTCCATCCATGGGATTCTCCAGGCAAGAATACTGGAGTGGGTTGCCATTTCCTTCTCCAGGGGATCTTCCCGACCCAGGGATCGAACCTAGGTCTCCCGCACTGGAGGCAGACGCTTTAACCTCTGAGCCACCAGGGAATATGAGAGTAGAAGCCACCAAACATTGGGTCCTGTTACTTCTTCTTTGTCTTTTTTAAGTAACATGTATCCTTATTGGAGTAAGTTTGACTCACAATCTTGTGTTTCTTCTAGTGGTGCGGAGTCCTTTTCACGTATATCCTTGTAGGTTTCTACTTTTGTTTTTCACAGTCAGGTTATTAGAGTGTTTAAACACCCTTGGAAAGGTGGATCCACGTTGATAACATATTTTATATATCTCATTGTTATAATTTAATCCCAACCTCTGAATCCTTCCACCCACCCTTGTGCTAAGCTGCTTCAGACCTTCGTGACCCCATGGGCTGTAGCCCACCAGGCTCCTGTCGGCAGGAATACTGGACTGGGTTACCATGCCCTCCTCCAGGGGATCTTCCCGACCCAGGGATCGAACCCGCGTGCTTTCATGTCTCCTGCATTGGCAGGCGGGTCCTTCACCACTAGCGCTGCCTAGTAGTGGCAGACCCTCCACCCATCCTCACGAGTGTGTCAGTCACTCAGTCGTGTCCGACTCTTTGTGACCCCTTGGACTGTGGCCCGCCAGGCTCCTCTGCCCATGGGATTTCCCAGGTGAGAATACTGGAGTGGGTAGCTGTATCCTTCTCCAGGGGATCTTCCTGACCCAAGGACCAAACCCAGGTCTCCTGCTTTGCAGGCAGATTCTTTACCATCTGAACCAGCAAGGAAGCCACCTGCCCCCACCTGGCAAATTTGTTTCCTAAGACTGTTTGGTTATTTCATATGTAAATGAGTTCTTCGGCAGGAATTTCTCATTCCCACCTACAAGTGATATCATATGATATTTATGATATTTCTTTTTCTCGCTCTGACTTCACTTGCTATGATTGTCTCTAGATTAATCTCTAGTGTTGCAAATGACATTAGTTCACTTTGTCCTGCAGAGTCATGATTCCCTTGTGTACACGTGTGACTTGCTCTTCATCCACTCCTGTGTTCATGGACGTTTTGATTCCTTCCTTGCCTTGGCAAGTGGATATCCTGTGAGTGTGCTTTATGGTGCATAATTTATTCAGATTCTGATATCTCTGCCTATATTCATAAAAATGGGACTGCCGGTTCATGTGGCAGCTCTAGTTTTACTTTTAAAGTTGGTTTTTATAGTGGCTGTTACCAACTGCATCCCACCAGCATCATAAACATTTCCTCTTTTCTCAACCCGACTCCAGCGTTTCCTGAATGTAGATGTTTTTGATATTGGTCTTGCTGACTGTCTTTTGATATTGGTCTTCTCGTTGTTTGATTTTCATATCTCTAATAATTTACCTTCCTGAGTAACTTTTCATCTGCTCTTCATTTTAAAAAAATGTTGTAAATTTATTTGCCTTTTTCTGACAGTTCGCCCTATTTTACATTCTTTTTATAATTACCTTTTTTTTTTTTTAATGCAGTTATCATTTAGAGCCCAGCAAATTTTGTCAAGAGTCTTAGTGAAAGGATGACATTCAGGTTGTATTAGTAGGGTGGAGTCTATCAGACGAACACCCAAAAGTTGTGCCCTTTTTTCAAATTTTTTAAAAATAAATATACTTTAAATTCTCACTGTAATTTTCATTAAATATATTTAAATACTCAGTCTACAATGTAAGGTGCTGTGAGTTATAGGTTTTCAAAATGTCTTAATTTTAAATATACATATATATATTCACATTCTGACTTTTCCTCATATTAGTTATTATAAATTGTCAATAGAACTCCATTGATAGGTAGGTCCTTGTTGAGTATTGATTTTATATGGAATGATTATATTTGTTACATCTATGGTTTTGACTTTATCCTTTGCCCAATTCTTCTTCCTTTAGAAAGCACAAGCTTCCTCTTAAGTCTCTGAACCTGCTTATGTTTTCTCAGTTAGTTCACTGGTGTGCCTTTTGGATTCTAACTATGTAATATGACATTTGTATTTTTTTCTGATTCTGGCTTCACTTACTTTGATTACACTTAGTTTTGTCTGGGTTCCTGGAAATTTCATTATTTCATTCTTTTTTGTGGCTGAGCCGTATCACATCTTCTTCATCCATTCGCCTCTCCAGAAACACTTCGTGTGCCTCCTGGGTTGGATATTTAAATCCACACTTGGCTGCATGTGCCTTTTGCAAGTCTTGCTTTCTCCTCACACACTCTTCAGTGAGGTTCTGCAGGGTTTTTATGTAGCTCTATCTTTATCCCGTAAAGGCAGTTCCGTACTTCTCTCCCGTGACCTTCACCATTTCCATGTCATAGACACCATTACAGGACTCCTTTTCAGACACTTATTCTTTAAGATTTTTCATGACAGCCTTTCACAGCGGTGCCAAATCATGCTTAGTGGAAGGTGTGACTTGCATGTCTGTCATAATTCACAAAGTTTACAACTTTCCATGGACTCTTTTTTTAAAAAAACAGTATGAGTTGAATTGCTTTAGAAGTTTTCTTGGTTGTCAGCCCACTTTTTATGATTTTCAATTTATATTTCCTTAAAATTTGTTGAGGTGCAGGTATCGTTTAGAGCCCAGCGGTCCTTGGAATATGAAGTCACCGTGAACAACGGTTTTGATGATGCTTTTTCGGAAATGGGCTCAGGGTGACAGAAGGTCTTCATGCTCTCTCTTGCTGCTCTGGTGTCTGGGGTTTGAGGCGTTTGCTACTCTGGTGTCTGGGGTTTGAGGCGCGATGCTACTGGTTGTAAACTAGAGTGAAATGTGTGAGCAGAGCCACCCAAAGCTTTCATACTTTTTTCCCTCCAAAGTAATGTGTATTTTTTATTAAAATAAAAGACTTACAAAGTTGAGTTTTTTTGGTAGGTAGCCAAATCTTATTCCGTTTTATTTATATTTTTATTGATGTTTGGAGTTTTTTCACATGTAGATTATTATAGAACGTTTAGTACACCCCTTTCCAAAGTAGGTCCATGTTGATTACTCTTTATGTATTTGTGGATATGAGTTAATTCCTTCTTCCTTATCTACCTTCTTTCTCTCCACCACTTACCTTTGGTGACCATAAGTTTGTTGCCTTAGACTGTGTATTTATTTCACATGAAAATAAGCTTCAAATAATGAGTATTTCTTTCCCACCTGTACGTGACATCGCACAATATTTTCTCTCAGTCTGACTTACTTTCTATTTTCCTGGTGGCTCAGACAGTAAAGAATTCGCCTGCAATGCAGGAGACCTGGGTTCAGTCTCTGGGTCAAGAAGATCCCCTGGAGAAGGGAATAACAAATAGTACACCCCTTTCCAAAGTAGGTCCATGTTGATTACTCTTTATGTATTTGTGGATATGAGTTAATTCCTTCTTCCTTATCTACCTTCTTTCTCTCCACCACTTACCTTTGGTGACCATAAGTTTGTTGCCTTAGACTGTGTATTTATTTCACATGAAAATAAGCTTCAAATAATGAGTATTTCTTTCCCACCTGTACGTGATATCGCACAATTTTTTCTCTCAGTCTGACTTACTTTCTATTTTCCTGGTGGCTCAGACAGTAAAGAATTCGCCTGCAATGCAGGAGACCTGGGTTCAGTCTCTGAGTCAAGAATATCCCCTGGAGAAGGGAATGACAACCCACTCCAGTATTCTTGCCAGGAGAATCCCACGGACAGAGGAGCCTGGTGGGCTACAGTCCATGGCGTCTCAAAGGATTGGCTGAGCAACTAACACTTGCACTTTTTCCTTCATTTAAGTCCCTGCAAATGGCATGACTTCCTTTTTCTCAGTCAGTCACATTTTGCTGTAGACACGCATCACTCTCTCTCACCCATTCATCCGCCTGTGCGCACTGCGCTTCCTTTCTTGGCCCGTGTCTCGGCTATCATTTATGCACCGCTGTGGTGCATGCTTGGTTGCGTACGTTTCAGAAAATCTGGTTTCCTCCACATATACTCCCACGAGTGGGACTGTCAGATTATATGGTAGGTCTGTTTGTTTTTTTCAAATGCACCTCTAGGGAGGTCCTCATAATAACTGTTACCAATAAAATTGTAAAGAGTCTTTTTCCTTCACCTGACTAGCATCTCTTGTTCGTAAATTTTTTGAGAGTGATGTTTCTGACTTTTCCCTGGGGATATATCACTGTCACTGTGACTTTCCTATGTCTACTTCTTGAGGCCGTGTCATTTATTTTTTTTTTTTAATTAAATTTTATTTTTTAGTTTGTTTTGCTTTACAATACTGTATTCGTTTTGCTATACATTGACATGAATCAGCCACGAGTGTACATGAACTCTCAATCCCGGCCGTGTCATTTAGATCTCAGCAAGTTTTCAGAATGTTAAGCACTGATGAGCAAAAAGTACTATGGTTGCTGTTTTGGGGTATGGCCACAGGGTGGCAGGATTTCCTCATGCCCAACGTGGTTAGTAAACTAAGCCTTTAGAATCAAGAGAGTCTGATGGCTGAAAAGGTTTAAAAAGATCCCATCAAGTATCTAGAATCAGGAGTATTTGACCTGCACTCTACGGGAACATTTTAAGATCCAGTAGTTTGTTTTAAAAGATGCTTTTTGTTCCTTGGAAGGAAAGCTATGGCAAATCTAGACAATGTATTAAAAAGCAAAGACATCACTTTGCTGACAAAGGTCCATCTAGTCAAAGCTATAGTTTTTCCAGTAGTCATGTATGGATGTGAGAGTTGGACCATAAAGAAAACTGAGTGCCCAAGAAGATTCTGGAGAGTCCCTTGGACTGCAAGGAGATCCAACTAGTCAATCCTAGAGGAAATCAACCTGGACTATTTATTGCAAGGTCCATTGTTCAAGCTGAAGCTTTGATACTTTGGCCACCTGATGTTAAGAGCCGACTCATTGGAAAAGACCCTGATGCTGAGAAAGATTGAGGGCAGGAGAAACAGGTGGCAAAGGATGACATGGTTCGATAGCATCACTGACTCAGTGAATGTCTCGCAGAATAACTCTGGGAGACAGTGGAGGGCAGAGGAGTCTGGTGTGCTGCAGTCTGTGAGGTTGCAAAGAGTCAGACACAACTAAGCAATTGAACAGCAACAGTTTGTTTTCCACTTGTGAGAAGCTAGGTAAGGTAGTTTCCAGGCAATCAAACCCAACTTTATAACATCTGTGTCCAGCCACGGTCGCTGGACATTTCCTCTTCCAGGGGATCTTTCCAACCCAGGGATCAAACCTGCACCTCTTGCATCTCCTGAGCAACCTGGGAAACCCAAAAGTATTTTATTACTGGGTAATTTGGATCTACAGAGAGGCAAAGTCTCTTTCTGTTGTTATTTGTAAATGCTTCTTTATATAGCTCTATTTAAGTGGCTTTGTGCTCTTCTAAAGTGACTTTCTGGTGACAATGGCCTTGCTTTATGAACTTATGCACCTATTTTTTTTTCTAGCTGGTGGCTCAGTGGTGAGTCCACTTGCCAATGCAGGAGCCACTGGTTCAATCCCTGGATTCGGGAAGATCCCCCGAAGGAGGAAATGGCAACCCACTCCAGTAAGTATTCTTGCCTGGAGAATCCCAGGGACAGAGAGGAGCCTGGTCGGCTACAGTCTATTGAGACACAACTAAACAGCAGCAATTTTGTCTTCTGCCCAAGTGTGGTTTGCTGCTGTTTGCTGTTTAGTCACTAAGTTGTGTCTGGTTTAAAAGGCAAGCAAACCAGCCAAACAGCCAGTGAACTGTCTTTTAAACAGGCTGAAGGTGCCATCTACTGCCCCACCTGTAGAAAATGCCCAAGGAATGTAGTCGGCCTTATTGACTGAGAGCCAGAGGAACTAGGATATTACGGCAAGTTAGACTCTAATTGTCTTCGCATCTAATTATCTTCCAAGTTATATTCTGTCTGTAATGAGTGACATAGTTCTATTTGATGCTCTCTCCTTGACATTCTTCAACCTCTGGTTACAGAATAAGACACTGAAAATCATTTACAATTATAAGACAGTATCGTGTTAATGCACTTTCCATTAGATCCTGATTGCCCAATGCCAAAATGCCTGCAGGGTTCTGGAACAAAGATGCTCTTTGCCACTTCAACTCCTAGTAATGACCGAAGCCCAGAGCACCCTGAGCAGCAGCTCCCACTGCAGACTTGACTGTAGTTATTTTACAGCGTGTTGAACAGTGACAGAAAAAGAGGAAGCTCTAAAATAGTGGAAGCTTTCAGGTATGCAAAACTTTAAAAGGCAAGCAAACCAGCCAAACAGCCAGTGAACTGTCTTTTAAACAGGCTGAAGGTGCCATCTACTGCCCCACCTGTAGAAAATGCCCAAGGAATGTAGTCGGCCTTATTGACTGAGAGCCAGAGGAACTAGGATATTACGGCAAGTTAGACTCTAATTGTCTTCGCATCTAATTATCTTCCAAGTTATATTCTGTCTGTAATGAGTGACATAGTTCTATTTTATGCTCTCTCCTTGACATTCTTCAACCTCTGGTTACAGAATAAGACACTGAAAATCATTTACAATTATAAGACAGTATCGTGTTAATGCACTTTCCATTAGATCCTGATTGCCCAATGCCAAAATGCCTGCAGGGTTCTGGAGCAAAGATGCTCTTTGCCACTTCAACTCCTAGTAATGACCGAAGCCCAGAGCACCCTGAGCAGCAGCTCCCACTGCAGACTTGACTGTAGTTATTTTACAGCGTGTTGAACAGTGACAGAAAAAGAGGAAGCTCTAAAATAGTGGAAGCTTTCAGGTATGCAAAACTTGTTTCTTTTTTTTGTATGGTTTTGGTGTCTGGTTTTTCATGGAGCATCCATGATAGAACAGGCCCAGACGGATTTTTGAGAATAAAATGTACATTTTCTTCTCCTGAGAGAATACTGTCTGCCAAGTTAATTAAAACATGTCTTTTCTATGAGTTTGGCATAAATTATGACTTGCTTTGGACAAACTGACTTCCAGACTGGCTTAAACCCAGAGAGTGCTCAAGGAATGTTCCAGTGATGAGTAGACAACAGTGCGCCCAGGGATTCGTTATTTGTGAGGCGTGTGTTTGTCTTCAACCCTTAGATGGAGACCATTCTTCTCTCCCACATAACTTACCATTTGTTTGACTCTGAAATATACTGTTCAGTCTTTATGATGAGCTGGCTCTGTATATGGAAAGTGATTTTTTAAATACAAACAACATACTGTTGATCAAATTCATCTTGCATTAAAAGTACCTAAAAAACAGGATAATTTAGAGTGAACGTAATGTGGTTCATTATTCCTTCAACTTTTTAGAAAACAGTTTCACATACACATTTATTTACACACAGTTTCATCTTTAGCTTCTGTTAAACGAGAGTATGACTTTGAGGTGTCACTCTGTCCTGTGTAGGGGGTGGTTTTCCACTGCTGTTTGATAATTTGATAATAGTATATAAAAAGCTTTCTTTAGAACCTCATGATTCTGTATCACCATATCCAGGTTCATATTTCATTTCTATCTCACGTTCCTCAATCACTTATGTATAATTTGAAACCTTCTATTTTCTCAGAGAGAAATTTTCTTTAAAGTGGATGTGTAAAGCCCAGTCCATCAAGCACTTCTTGTGGTTTCTTAACATATTCTATAATCCTGTCTCAAATTCCTTAAAACTTTGAGCAATAGTTAGTCTGCTCTCTATTATGGAGTCGACTTCCTGTGACCCCATAAGACTGTAGCCTCCTGGGCTCCTCTTCTGCCCATGGGATTTTCCAGGCAAGCATCCTGGAATAGGTTGCCATTTCCTCTTACGGGGGGATCTTCCCCACCCAGGAACGAGCCACGTCTCCCGCACTGACAGGCAGATCTTTACCGCTGAGGCACCTGGAAAGCCCCCATGACTAACTAAACACATCAGTCAGAGCTGATGAACATTAGAGACTGTTGTTCAGTTGCTAAGTCATGTCCAACTCTATGACTATGGACTGCAGCACACCAGGCTTCTCTGTCCTTCACCATCTCCCAGAGCTTGCTCAAACTTATATCCATCAAGTCAGTGATGCCATCCAACCATCTCATCCTCTGTCGCCCCCTTCTCCTCCTGCCTTCAATCTTTCCCAGCATCAGGGACTTTTCCAATGAAGTCAGTTCTTTGCATCAGGTGCCCAAAGTATTGGAGTTTCAGCTGCAGCATCAGTCCTTCCAAGGAATACTCAGGACTGATTTCCTTTAGGATGGACTGGTTGGATCTCCTTGCAGTCCAGACCTTCTCCAAATCCTGAGGAAATATCAGCATGTTGGTATTATCACAGAGCCAGGCCCCTTCCACCACCTTTCAATCATCCATTCAATAGTGACTGGAAACCAACTGCTCTTGGTACTGGGAAAGAACCATGAGCCAGACACCAACCCTGCTTTCGTGACGTTTTCAGTCCAGCAGAGAAATCGAGTGGGAACTGACAATCTGACGAATGGTGTTCAGTCACTGAGCCGTGTCGACTCTCTTGCGATCCTCTGGACTGTGGCTTGCCACGGCCCTCTGTCCATGGGCTCTCCAGGCAAGAACACAGAGTGGATGGCCCTCCCTTCTCCAGGGGATTGAAACCCACCTCTCCTGCAGGGGCAGACAGGCTGCTCACAGCTGAGCCCCCTAGGAAGCCTGATGAATATGAGCGTGAATTACAGAGGTGCTCTGGGAGCTGATGGTGAGAGGGTAATAGGCAGGAAGGCCGGGGTGTCCAAGTGGCAGGAGGAAACAAACCGCAAGTGGCAGGTGTTTTATCTCCTCTGCTGATGAATTCGGTTCTGCCTAAGACTAACTTTTTTTTTTTT
>SJXQ01007259.1:147115-162742 GCA_006408695.1 Aepyceros melampus
GAAGAATTGATGCTTTTGAAGTGTGGTGTTGGAGAAGACTCTTGAGAGTCCCTTGGACTGCAAGGAGATCCAACCAGTCCATTCTGAAGGAGATCAACCCTGGGATTTCTTTGGAAGGAATGAGGCTGAAACTGAAGCTCCAGTACTTTGGCCACCTTATGCGAAGAGTTGACTCATTGGAAAAGACCCTGATGCTGGGAGGGATTGGAGGCAGGAGGAGAAAGGGACGACCGAGGATGAGATGGCTGGATGGCATCATGGACTCAATGGACGTGAGTCTGAGTGAACTCAGGGAGTTGGTGATGGACAGGGAGACCTGGCGTACTGCAGTTCATGGGGTCGCAAAGAGTCGGACACGACTACGCGACTGAACTGAACTGAACTGAACCTCTGAAGAAAGGGTATTACTGAACTTGAAGAAATCTGATGGGGAGGTGGCTGAAGTAGGGATAGGGAGATGAGCTCTACAGGCAGGAAAAGAACATATGCAAAGCCCTGATATCAAAGGAAAACCATACTGGCAAAGAGCTAAAACCATCCTGGATGGCTAGGAGGCGAGTGAAGGAATAGAAAGAACATTTATGGGAGGACAGGAGCTTCACGCCTGACGGTAAGGAGAAACTAAGGGTGAGGCTTTCATTTATAAAAAGTAACATTTTCTACTGTTGGAAGGATAGATTGGGAGGGGGATACAGAGAGAACAACTTTGGGGGGTGGGCAGAGATGGAAAATGAGACATGGTAATCCAGGTCAGGGATTCAACAAGTGAAAAAATACAGATCAACCCTGAGGACTGGATTCCTTTCCTGGATGGCTAGGAGGCGAGTGAAGGAATAGAAAGAACATTTATGGGAGGACAGGAGCTTCACGCCTGACGGTAAGGAGAAACTAAGGGTGAGGCTTTCATTTATAAAAAGTAACATTTTCTACTGTTGGAAGGATAGATTGGGAGGGGGATACAGAGAGAACAACTTTGGGGGGTGGGCAGAGATGGAAAATGAGACATGGTAATCCAGGTCAGGGATTCAACAAGTGAAAAAATACAGATCAACCCTGAGGACTGGATTCCTGACCATCCTCCCGAGGAGGACAAAGACAGGAGAAGGAGAGATGCTGCAGCAGAGCCCGGCCTGGATGAGCTGACCTGCAGATGCACAAATCCAGCCAAGTCCAGTTTAGATCAGCCAACTTCAGTCAACACTTAGACCTACGCTGTGCGTGCAGTCACTTCAGTCATGTCCGAACTCTTTGCAGCCCATGGACTGTATGCAGCCCGCTCCTCTGCCCATGGGATACTCCAGGCAAGAACACCAGAGTGGGGTGCCCTTTCTTCCTCCAGTGCATCTTCCCCGACCCAGGGATTGAACCTGCATCTTTAACGTCTCCTCCATTGGTAGGCAGG
This sequence comes from Aepyceros melampus, assembly GCA_006408695.1. Taxonomy (NCBI): domain Eukaryota; kingdom Metazoa; phylum Chordata; class Mammalia; order Artiodactyla; family Bovidae; genus Aepyceros; species Aepyceros melampus. Next base: position 148,518 of record SJXQ01007259.1, read on the forward strand.
TTCTTTACCACTAACGAATCTTGGGAAGGCCCAGACCTGCGGCTAAGTTATTGAAATGGCCAACAAATACAAAAGCATCTTGTCTAGTAAGGGGTTTACTTTTTTCAAGGCCGCAGAGCAAACCACAGCTGGGGATAAAGGAACTTCACCAAAGCTTTGGTCTCCTGTCTGGCACCATTTGCACAAACATCGTCTACGCTTTTGATAACGAGCGCTGGAAGAACAGGCAGTGCCCAGTATAGGGTCAACATTGGAGATGAGAGTGTGAGATAAGGCGGGAGGGGAGGATGAGAGAGAAGGAAGGAGGGAAAGTGGCTCCAGGACAGTGGACCCGGAAGGCGAGCTGTCTGGGTAAATGCACTGGACACACCAACAAGACTCAGGGTTTGGACGCGAGGGGTCTGGGGTGGGGTCGCCCAGGAGGAGTCTCAGGTGTGGGCTGCGGGGCCTGAGTGATGAGGGCCCCGCTAGCAGACAGAGGAACCAGTTTGCAACTTTCTCCTCCTGCTAGATTCAAACCAGCTTAAACTCCAGCAGAAAGACCAAGTATACGAAGTTATAGTTCCAAAGGTTGAAACACTACTTTCTTCATTTTATGGGAAAAAAAAAATCCAGCACAAAAAAGCAATTTAAAAAAGCTTTAGTCTGTGACAAAATGTTGGGCTTCCCCGGTGGTTGAGATGGTAAAGAATCTTGCCTACAGTGGCAGGAGACCCAGGTTTGATCCCTGGGTCAGGAAGATCCCCTGGAGAAGGAAATTACAATCCCCTTCCTATATTTGCCAGGAGAATCCCATTGGCAGAGGAGCCTGGTGGGCTACAGTCCATGGGTTGCAAACAGACCCAACTGAGCTACTGATACATACGACAGAATGTTTCACCCATAGCTTTCTGTAAGACGAACGCCCTAGTTCTGTGTGTTTATTGGAAGAGGAGGAAACAGTGGTGGGGGGAGGATTTTTTAATTAAAACTGTGTAAGGAAGACTGACCTACAAAGTGTCCTCCTGGCTCAAAGACTGCACCTAAAGTCCACTGTAAAATGATAAGTATACGGAAAAAAAGGGACGATTTTAACAAAGTGAACAGATTCTGTATTTTATGCACTTCAGGCAAACCATTACTGTTTCTAAAAGGGTTCCTCCCACACTGCACCCAGGCTGGACGTACAACAGCAGCTGAAGAAAAGGGCTGAACAGGCAGAAGGTGAAAAGCGTTGGCTACACAGAAGGTAACGTTCCCTTTGAGTCTGTAACTGTCTGGACCTGCCCCACAGGCAAAGACACCTGACAAGAAAGCCTGGCCAGAACCCCGGTGAGTCAAACCTTGACTGAGGACAAACCACCTGGGCTGTTACAGAACATTTTAAAATTCACCTTGTTGACCTGGGCCAGTGGTTTTATCACAGCAGATTTAGAGGCCAGATAGCCTGTGTCAGTGGGAGGACACAGCTGCTTAAACAATGCAGGTGACGTCAGCCAGGCTCACTTCAGATGTTTGTGATAAATAACATAAGCCTGTGGGAACTTGTCTCCATACATCACCAGGGTAGGTAACACCACTCATCACTCCAGTATTGAGGTTGTTAGATAAGATCTATAGGAAAACTGGAAGCTGGTTTTAAGAGAAGGAAAAAATCTATAATGATTTAGGTAGGATACAGCTGCTTACCCCCAGCCCAATAATTTTCCCTATAGACCATAATGGCTCACCTCCCACCTCTAAAAACAGAACAATTTTTAGTTCTCAAGTTTTCCTGAGGCCTGTATGTCAGGGTCATGAATTTGAACTCAAGTTGACTCCCTTTGGGCTTTCCTAGTAGCTCAGATGGTAAAGAATCTGCCTGCAGTGCAGGAGACCCGGGTTTGATCCCTGGGTCAGGAAGATCCCCTGGAGAAGGAAATGGCAACCCACTCCAGCACTCTTGCCTGGAGAATCCCATGGACGGAGGAGCCTGGTGGGCTGCAGTCCATGGGATCGCAAAGGGTCGGACACACTTGTGTGACTTTCACTTTTCGCTTTGACTCCCTTTAGGGTGTGGAACAGGATGCTCTCGATTAACGTTAGGTTAGTGTTACTTGCTCAGTCGTGTCTGACTCTTTGCCACCCCTTGATGGCCCACCAGTCTCCTCTGTCCATGGCTCTCCAGGCAAGAATAGTGGAGTGGATAGCCATCCCCCTCTCCAGGGGATCTTCCCAACACCCAGGGATTGAACCCAGGTCTCCTGCATTGCAGGCAAACTCTTTATTGTTTGAGCTACAGGGAAGACCTAAATATTAGGTCCAAAGACCCTAAAGGGAGAATCCAGGAATCTCTCTCACAGCAGACACAGATTAGGTGAGAGAAGACAGAGGTTTAAATGAAATGAATCACAGAGAAACACTTACCCAAGAGACACAGACACTGAAGTAGCGATCAGCAAGCAGCAGTGTCATTATCTTAAAATTAGACCCCAGTCACGTGGCTGACACCAATAGAGCTGGACAACCCAGACAACATATTAAAAAGCAGAGACGTGACTTTGCCAACAAAGGTCCGTCTAGTCAAAGCTGTGCTTTCTCCAGTAGTCATGTATGGATGTGAGAGTTGGACTATAAAGAAAGCTGAGTGCTGAAGAATTGATGCTTTTGAACTGTGGTGTTGGAGAAGACTCTTGAGAGTGCCTTGGACTGCAAGGAGATCCAACCAGTCCATCCTAAAGGAATTAAGTCCTGAATATTCATTGGAAGGACTGATGCTCAAGGTGAAACTCCAATCCCTTGGCCAACTGATGTGAAGAGCTGACTCACTGGAAAAGACCCTGATGCTGGGAAAGACTGAAGGCGGGAGGAGAAGGGGACGGCAGAGGGTGAGATGGTTGGCTGGCATCACCGACTCAATGGACACGAGTTTGAGCAAGCTCTGGGAGCTGGTGATGGACAGGGAGGCCTGGCGTGCTGCAGTCCATGGGGTCACAAAGAGTTGGACAAGACTGAGCAACTGAACTGAATGAAGGATGGAACAATCTGAGGACTCTCGTCAAAGTGTGACCTGAGTTTCAATAAAAGGATAATTAATTAAACATAGCTCACAGATATGAAAGAGTTTGAAACATAAAGAAGACCTAAAACTTAATCAGAAGCTATGACCACAAGACAGACAATCTATGTGAATTAGCAAAGCAACACTGCCTGTGAATATAAACTAACGTGGGGAGATTTCAAATGAAGACCTGTCACTGAAGGAGCCGCCTTGAATTCACGTGGAGAGAAATGACTGAATGAATATTCTGAGTGATTTTTCACAGGTCTCTTCTCCCTTGTCAATAACAAGGATTTTGCACTGGAGAAGAGCTCGCTGAATGTAATGAATACAAGGAATTTCACTTATAACAATCTTAACTCCACATGTGTTAACTCACACAGGACAGAAGCTGCATACTTTCAGCCCTGCTAGCAGAGACTGCAGCCGTTATTCACCATTGAATTAAGGTAAGCTAATTATCCTGGGGGAAATAAAACACACAGAGATCTCAGAATGTGGAAGGTCTTTTTAGTCAACCCTCCAACCTTTTTATGTGTTCCAAAGAATTGGAGATGTATTTTTTTTTAACACTTAATCTGGATTGAATTTGAACGTTAGCCATCTTAAAGGGAAACCACAAAAGTCTATCGGTGTGCATCGGCTTCAGCTTGTGAGTTTGTTAAAACTGGAGATCCAATTCTGGCTCGCCAGCGGTGAGTGATTACTGCTTACCTACACTGGTAACGGGATGATGATGCAAGTGAGCCTGCGACACTTTGAGTAACATGAGCTGAGAATTCAGGAGATCTGCTTTGTATAAAATATATCATTTTAATCACAGTGCTTTGTCAGTAACAAACACATTAAAGCTACTTCTTTTTCTTTTTTTAACTACTATACCTGGTGCGGATGCTCCATGGATATGAGGCATCCAAAGGTAATGGGGTTACCCTCATATACTAGAGACATTGGAGAAGGAAAGGGCAACCCACTCCAGTGTTCCTGCCTGGAGAAGCCCATGGACAGGGGAGCCTGGTGGGCTACAGTCCACAGGGTCGCAAAGAGCTGGACACAACTGTGCAACTAACACACACACGCTCTGGATACAGTATCCATGCAGTTGTCTAGAGCAGTGGAAATATCACTGCCAGGCCCTGCTTATGCTTAGAAACGGAGGCTCCCACTCCCATTTCTGGGCTGAGTGGTATTCCAGGGCTGTTAGTTGAAGGCTCATCTGATCTGCCCAAGCAGAGGCCAAGAGAAAGCCTTCAGGCAGAGAGTCCCAAGTTCATGCTAAGTCATACCAGAGGCACGGACTAGAACTCTCAGTGCTTGAGAGAGCAGAAGGCAACACTTGTGTCATGAAGATAGTTACAGAAATAAAGCATAGAGGGCAATGAAGCTTCCGGGGGGGCTCAGTGGTAAAGAATCCACCAGCCAATGGAGGAGACCCAGGTTCGATCCCTGGATTGAGAAGATCCCCTGGAGAAGCAGATGGCAACCCACTCCAGTAATCATGCCTCATGGACGGAGGAACCTGGCAGGTTACAAGTCCGTGGGGTCTCAAACGAGTCAGATATAACCTAGCAACTAAGCAACAACAACATAGAGGGAAATGCATTAAGACAGCAAGAGTGATAGGCTAATATCATTAACATAAACTAGACACACAGAAACAAAAGTATGTTATGTATGTCACTCCCATAACTTCTATGTGGACAAATTTAGACCACATTGCACAGAGCCTCTTGGGGAAAAAGAATAGAAAGATAGGGGTTTCCTGGAAATTGATGAGGAAATGCTGTCTTAACCTGGGGGCGGGGAGGTGATTTAAAACATCCACGTACTCCTGCTCCTCTAGGCTTATGGATCTGCGCTTCCTGGAGCCTCTCAAAACCCTAACCTCCCACAGGACACACAGGACGTCCATATTCAGGCTGCCTAAGAGTGAGAACGGTCTGGACTACAAGGTCCCTCCCCTTTAAACGCTGGGGCCTTGGCTCACCAGGGTACACTGGAACAGGAGGGGCACATGGTCAACCCAAGTCCCCACGACTACATTTCCCAGAGCCCCGGAGTGACCGTAACTAGACTCAGGGGGTGGAGCACGTTGCAGACAGGAAGGAGGGCTCTTCTTGGGCTGGGCCAGGAAGTGGGAGGGTGGCCGTCGCCCTGGTTCCTGGTCGTGGGTCCCAGAGAGCTCGGTGAGTGGCCTGTTTATGCTTGGAAATTGGGGCTTGATCCTGTTTCAAATGTGAGTCCAGGAGACTGGAGACTCCCCAGGCCTGAATTTCAGGTCCCAGGACAGTTCAGAAAGTTTGCCTGACACGTGCTTATGCTGTAATTACTGTGCAGGATAACAGAGGCGTCACAGACCCCCACTGCAGCTCTCAGGGTTAGCGTCACAGCCACCCAACACGCCAGCTGGGAAGACTCGGCAGGACACTCGGCAGCATCTCTAAACGTCAGTTTATCCCTTGGAATGCTGGAGCTAATAAGAGAGCTTGCTTAGAAAGTCTGTTGTGAGGATTAAAGGAATATATAAAAGATAGCTAATGTGTACAACACGTGTTTCAGAGGATAAAGTTTGCCTGACACGTGCTTACGCTGTAATTACTGTGCAGGATAACAGAGGCGTCACAGACCCCCACTGCAGCTCTCAGGGTTAGCGTCACAGCCACCCAACACGCCAGCTGGGAAGACTCGGCAGGACACTCGGCAGCATCTCTAAACGTCAGTTTATCCCTTGGAATGCTGGAGCTAATAAGAGAGCTTGCTTAGAAAGTCTGTTGTGAGGATTAAAGGAATATATAAAAGATAGCTAATGTGTACAACACGTGTTTCAGAGGACAGGGTTCTCCTCTCGGATAACTGCAACAGTGATGTCCACCTTCTCTGAACCTAACTGGGCGTGTCCTAAAGGGCTCAGTCAGTCCTGCAGGCTGCAAGTTCAGGATCACTCCAGCTACTCTGGCATTAAGGGATCAGAAGTTCTGATCCCTTAAGTCCAAAACACCCAGGAAGGCTGGGTTGCGTCGTCTGCACAGTGTAAGGGAATTCTTGGGGAGGTTTTCTCTGGATAGAGGGAGGGGCCCAAAGGTCTCCAGGGGCCATACACACCAGGAACAACTCTCTCACCATCAGGCAGGCTGGCGACAGCATTCCCTGGGCACAGATGAGCAGAGTTCTACAGGAGAGAGGAGCCTGTGGAGGCGGATGGCTCAGCAGCCAGGGCCCAGTAACCTCCCCTGCCCTGTGCCCACAAAAACCCTATGCCTGCTTGCTGTCTGATGCCTGAACTTTGCCTTCCCTTGAGTTACTGTTTAGCTGCTCAGACACACAACAGCTGACCCCACCCTCTCACACTCAGAAGGAAATTGTTACCCGCCAACTGTATATATAGTTCCATTCCACCCATTTCTCTGGATAGAGGGAGGGGCCCAAAGGTCTCCAGGGGCCATACACACCAGGAACAACTCTCTCACCATCAGGCAGGCTGGCAACAGCATTCCCTGGGCACAGATGAACAGAGTTCTGCAGGAGAGAGGAGCCTGTGGAGGCAGATGGCTCAGCAGCCAGGGCCCAGTAACCTCCCCTGCCCTGTGCCCACAAAAACCATATGCCTGCTTGCTGTCTGAGCCCTGAACTTTGCCTTCCCTTGACTTACTGTTTAGCTGCTCAGACACACAACAGCTGACCCCACCCTCTCACACTCAGAAGGAAGTTGTTACCCGCCAACTGTATATATAGTTCCATGCCACCCAGAGACTTATTTTGTTTGGCCTTGACAGGTTTCAACAGTTCAGAGCCAGTTGTAAATACAGGCAGATTACAGCCACAAATCTGAGTTTCTACTTCTTCTCAAAAGAGAATAAAAGGCAAAACAAACATTCAGACCTTTCCGCTGGCGGAGCCTGACCTTCCTTGGCTGTTCTCCTTGGACGGGCGGCTCTGCAGGCCGCCTGCGCTCTCAGCATTGTGAAGAGGGGCTGCGGGCTTGGCTTGCCAGGCAACCTCTTTTTTTTTCATCCAGAAGATTACTGGGCTGGCCACTTACCCCCTAGGACTGGGCTGGTTCACAGGTCCTTGCAGCAAGCTTCGACACCAAAAAAACAGGTAAGAAAAGGGAAGAGAGGGCTTGCCTGGGGGCTCACGGCAAAAGAAGCCGCCTGCAGTGCAGGAGCCACAGTTTCCAACCCTGGGTCAGGAAGATCCCGTGGAGAAGGAAGTGGCAACCCACTCCAGTATTCTTGCCTGGGAAACCCCATGGGCAGAGGAGCGTGGTGGGCTAGAGTCTATGGGATAGCGGAGAGTCGGACACGACAGCGACTGAACAACGAAGGGAAGGGGTGGGAAGGAGAGGAGAAGAAACTCAGAGCACAGAGAAAGAAAAGCCACTGGAAGCATCTCTAAATCCCACTCTTCAGCTGGGCAGCTCTATTCTCAGCACATACATTCAATTCTCAGTGAATTGAAATCAGATACAGGAAAAAGCACTTGGGCACAGATTGTGTCTGCAGCACAGTTTGCAGCGGCTGAAGCTGGAAGCCGTCAGAGGGACAGGAAGGCGCCTGGTGGCTGCAGAGGCGGGAGGTGGGGGGGAGTACCTGCCCACGAGTCTGGGGTCTTACTGGGGGAGTGAGAGAGTTCGGAACTAAACAGAAGGGTGGCTGCACCAAGTTGGGAAGGTACCAAAGGACTGAATTGTTCACTTTAAGTGGTTCAGTTAGGTCGTGTGACTGTCACACCAATTTTTAATAATTTGTTCAGTCATGACGGGCTTCCCTCCGGTGCCTCAGATGGAAAAGAATCTGCCTGCAATGCAAGAGACAGGGATTTGATCCCTGGGTCTGGAAGCTCCCTGGAGGAAGGCATGGCAGCCCACTCCAGTGTTCTTGCCTGCAGAATCTCATGGACAGAGGAGCCTGGCAGGCTACAGTCCATGGTGTCCAGAGAGTTGGACACGACTGAGTGACTAACACTTTCAGTCACAGCAGAAAGGCTGGCGGGAGATACTGCCCCTGCTTGTGGCCCAGAGTGTGACTTCAGCGCCTCTCTCCCTGCCCCTGGGACCTCGCTTCAGTTCCTCCTCCATTCCTTCCTTCAAAAGGAGGGTTGTTTTTTTTTAAACTATCAGCTCCCTCGTACTTCTGTCCCGGAGTCTGGCTTTGTTCGGCTTCTGCCGTCTAGACGGGCTCTGGGGGCCTGCTCAGCCGTCCCCGCAGTACCTGCCTGACTCTGCGGCTCCAGCGCGGGGCCCTGGCAGAGCTGCGGGCCTTCGTGCGCTAAGGCGGGGTGTCCGGCGGCCTCTGAGCAGGGCTGGCCGCACAGCTCCCTTCCATCCCAGAGTCGAGCAGACGCCCTTCTGCCCTGGGGTCGGGAGTGAGTCTTAGTGTCAATCCAGTGGGATGCCATCACTGAAACAGAGTAAAGGAAACGGACAGGCTGTGAAACACACCCAGGAAGAAAATCCACTCGCTCTTCCAGGCGGTCGTGTCTGAAGTGCGGGCAGCTGGGATGGAAGACACCACCTTGGACCGTGACCGCCCCGGCTGCTTGCACCCCTGAGCCATGAGGGCAGCATCTCAGGGCAGGACGGCCTCTGGACCAACCTGTTTTCAATTATTCTATTTTAGGCTTTGGCTTACAATTTTGTTTGGGGAAAGAATCAGGATTTCTCTAGCTCAAAAATAAAATATAAATAAAATTAAATTAAAAAACTGAAACCACTGCTGGACATGAAAGATGGAGACCCCAGACTGGGAGCTGAGGTCTTCATCTCAGCCCGCTCCCCGGGGTGACATCAAAGAGGAAGCTGGTAACTGAAGGACCGTGACACTTAGGGATACATTGCAGCAGCCGGATGACTGTTGGCCTTTGGCCATTCGGTGAAGCAACAGGCATTTGTTCGGGGCAGAGAAGTCTCTCTGGCCTGACATTCGGGGCCCTCTAGAAATTGCCTCATCCTGTCCATCTTAGCTTTCTCCCACAGAGCTCTCCCCGGTGGCCACTGACGTGACTTGTCAGGTTCCCAGGTTCAGACCTGAGTCCAGCCTGGTGAGCAAGTGCCTCATGAAGGGTGCCTGGGAAAGCCCCAGTGCCAGCCCAGGTGGGAATCACAACTCAAGAGTCTTTTCTCGATTCAAGGCAAGGCAGCAGGGTTTTCAGAACATCTCGTTGGTAAGTCCCCAGGAAGGGCTGTCCGGAGAGGACACGAAGTCCCCGACACGTCTGATTCTCCACACAGGAGGGCAGAGCCACTCCAGGAACCCCAGGAGGTCTACCAAAGAGTCTGTGTGCAGGTCCTAAAGTCAGGCCGGTCAGGGGCACAGCCAGGTGGTCAGAGAGACCTGAGGGGACCCGGGGGCCGACACTCAGCATCTGCCCACACCAGCCTCGGGCCCGAGTCCTCCGCGGTGCCCTGGCCCGAGCTGGGCGCTCTGAGCAGGCTCTGTTCTTTACCCTCCGCACCCGAGGCAGAGTCACCTTTAAAATGTGTTTCTAAAGTACTTTAGCCACAATTCTTACACGTTTTCTACTCTGTCCCATAATGAAAGGAGTCAATTCTGCCTTTCTCGTCCTTAGTTTTCCGTTGTGACTTGCTTCTGCACAGGCTGCGGGGAGGTAGCCCTGTAAGTGTGTGTGTGTCGGCTGCTGCTGAGTCACTCAGTTACGTCCAACCCTTTTGTGACCCCGTGAACTGTAGCCACATTGAAGGCGGGAGGAGAAGGGGACGACAGAGGATGAGATGGCTGGATGGCATCACTGACTCGGTGGACATGACTTTGAGTAAACTCTGGGAGTTGGTGATGGACAGGGAGGCCTGGCGTGTGCAGTCCATGGGTTCACAGAGTCGGACACAACTGAGCGACTGAACTGAACAGATTGTTGCCTGCCAGGCTCCTTTGTCCACTGGATTGTCCAGGCAAGAATACTGGAGTGGGTTGCCATTTCCTCCTGCAGGGGATCTTCCTGATCCAGGCATTTAACCTGGGTCTCCTGAGTGCCCTGACTGGCAGGCAGAATCTTTACCACTGCACCACTGGGAAGCCATCGCAATTATACTTACCAGCTAAGGGAGGACAGGCGCTGCCTTACTTGCTGGTCTTTGATGTGTTTGGTGAAACTTGTAGTATCGATCAGGGGCCTGGGACAGGGTTCACCCATCCTTGTTGACTGCCTGGCCCGCTGTGCTCGGGTCCTCCTGTGACTTAAGCCCCAGGAAGCGGGCTTAGAGCCCGCCCATGTTGCTCCCATTGCCTGTGACTGTACGTCCAGCTCTGTCCCCTGTGCAAAGCAGATGGCCATTTCACTCCCTTTCCTTCTGTTTTGTGATTTTAAAACATTCTTCCTATTCATGCCCCAGCAGAACAACTGCTCTTGTTTTCAAGGAAGACTATGATATATTTAAAACTATTTTCCTATTATTTCTAGACTGTGAACCAGGAAGAAGAAACATTCCAAGTCTTTTGAATTAAAACTGAGAATCCATCTACATCGAACTTCCATAGAAAGGTTTGCTTTTCTGAGACATCTCAGCTGACTCCCTAAGTGTGTTCTCTCTGCCTCCTTTTATTCTTTTCTTGTATTTATCATCAAGTGAAATAAATCAATATATGAGTGCACATCTAAGTTACGAGTCAGTGTATCAACGTTGCAGAGTTCTGACACCTATTTCTAATGCCTCCGTATTTTGCTGCTGCTGAGTCACTCAGTTACGTCCAACCCTTTTGTGACCCCGTGAACTGTAGCCACATTGAAGGCGGGAGGAGAAGGGGACGACAGAGGATGAGATGGCTGGATGGCATCACTGACTCGGTGGACATGACTTTGAGTAAACTCTGGGAGTTGGTGATGGACAGGGAGGCCTGGCGTGTGCAGTCCATGGGTTCACAGAGTCGGACACAACTGAGCGACTGAACTGAACAGATTGTTGCCTGCCAGGCTCCTTTGTCCACTGGATTGTCCAGGCAAGAATACTGGAGTGGGTTGCCATTTTCTCCTGCAGGGGATCTTCCTGATCCAGGCATTTAACCTGGGTCTCCTGAATGCCCTGACTGGCAGGCAGAATCTTTACCACTGCACCACTGGGAAGCCGTCGCAATTATACTTACCAGCTAAGGGAGGACAGGTGCTGCCTTACTTGCTGGTCTTTGATGTGTTTGGTGAAACTTGTAGTATCGATCAGGGGCCTGGGACAGGGTTCACCCATCCTTGTTGACTGCCTGGCCCGCTGTGCTCGGGTCCTCCTGTGACTTAAGCCCCAGGAAGCGGGCTTAGAGCCCGCCCATGTTGCTCCCATTGCCTGTGACTGTACGTCCAGCTCTGTCCCCTGTGCAAAGCAGATGGCCATTTCACTCCCTTTCCTTCTGTTTTGTGATTTTAAAACATTCTTCCTATTCATGCCCCAGCAGAACAACTGCTCTTGTTTTCAAGGAAGACTATGATATATTTAAAACTATTTTCCTATTATTTCTAGACTGTGAACCAGGAAGAAGAAACATTCCAAGTCTTTTGAATTAAAACTGAGAATCCGTCTACATCGAACTTCCATAGAAAGGTTTGCTTTTCTGAGACATCTCAGCTGACTCCCTAAGTATGTTCTCTCTGCCTCCTTTTATTCTTTTCTTGTATTTATCATCAAGTGAAATAAATCAATATATGAGTGCACATCTAAGTTACGAGTCAGTGTATCAACGTTGCAGAGTTCTGACACCTACTTCTAATGCCTCCGTATTTCACCTTCTATCTTAACTTCAGTAGTACATTTATATTTAGTCATGGAGGTATAATTTGGTTATCACATGCTGCTTGCATTCAGGTTCCAATACTGGGTTCTTCTTAATGGACTTGAGGTTACTAAATTCTAAGTTAGCATCATATCTTTAAAAAAAGAAGGAACAAAGAAAAAAAACTTTAAAATCAAAATATAACTTTAAAAAGTATACATTAATTTCCAAATAAAAGAAGGTGGGTTAACTCACCCATAAAGGAAATGGTTAGGCAGGTCCAAATCACATTTCTCTGCTCCCCATCACCTGCCCTCCTTACTTACCCAGTACTGATTGGATATAGAAGCGGAAGAGGGTCTGTGGTGGTCTGGCCCAGTACCCGTTATTCTCTCTCTGTCTGATGTCGAGTTTTTGGCTTCTACAGATGTTGAGAAAGGAAACTGATGGATATAAAGTTGAGAAGAAATGAAATAAGCTTAAGAGATTTGGAGATCAGATTACAGATACCAAGAATAAAGTTGACACACTAGCAAAATGGGAAGAATAACTGATTTTAAAAAAGAACTAGGTGAATCTGAAAGACAAGACATTAAGGACAGCAGAAATGCATAGCTTATCAGCATTAACCTGGGGCAGGCCTTTTAAAGCCTCTCACCTCGGGCCATGTCGTCTTACCAAAGGTAATACACCACTGTTACAGTGATTAATGGACAGAAACCCTTTCGACACGGAATTTTACAAAAGAAGGACTTTTTGTTTGACTCACATTACCAGAAAAGCAAGACACAGCTTAAGACCTGCTTGCTGTCTTTGCTCATCTTCCCTGCTCCTGCTTTTCGTTCCTCAGCTCATTGAATTCTTGGTGGGTGCTATTCTTCGGCAAGATCTCCTGCTGCTGCTGCTGCTGCTGCTAAGTCGCTTCAGTCGTGTCCGACTCTGTGCGCCCCCACAGACGACAGCCCTACTTTGGGCAAATAACCCACCAGCTTCTGGCCCCGCAGGAAAAGCACCTGCTGAGGTTTCAGCAGAGTCCCTCAGCAGAGTCTCAGAGAGCTGACTCGGGCCCCACGCCATCCGTTGAGCAAAGCGCTGGTCCTGGAGCAGAGGTGCTTTGAGTTGCTCCTGGCTGGGCCTCGTGTCTCTTCTTTCAGCTCCTTGTGTGTGCGGGTCCCTGTCCTTACGTATCAACTGGACGATTGCACTTTGCCCAAACTGTAGGCTTCCCGTTGCCCTTCTCACAGTGATTCCTCATTTCAGAGGACGAGCCGGAAGGCCAGGCCTCATCTCGGTCCACGCTTCCTCTCAGTCCCTCTGCTCCCTTTTTCCTGGCTTCCTTGAATGTTCTTTGGACACTCTAGGCAGGTTCCAGTTTAAGACTTTTTAAAAATTCTCTGGTTCTTCCTGAGTGATCCTGCCACACATATGGACATGGCTCCTTCTCTCCCATCCTTAAAATTACAGTGAAGCTTTCTCTGCCCGCCTTACTGGAAACTGAAGCTCTCTCTGTGCGTGGCTCATCTTCCTTCTTCACTTTATTTTATCCAGAGCACTGATCCCAATCTACAAAATTGTATGTGTTTTTAAAATTCATTCATTTCATTATCAGTGTCATACCAGCCCCCATAAAATGTAAGATTCTTTAAGACAAGCAACCACTAGGTTAGTAATTTATACATAATAAAATTTCAGCAAACCATTTACTGAATAAATGAATAAATCAGTTTGTGAACAAACTGACTCGTTGAGTAGGGAAATTTCTGTAAAGTTCAGCTAAAGAGGAAACTGAGTGGGTTAAGTACCCTGTTATATCATTCTCCTGTTTATATTAGAAATTGTTTGTACATTCTATTTTAATTGATGCCAATTTGTACCTCTCCTTACTCATCACCAAGAAAACCACATGTAAGCTCTTTATGATTTTACTCATCACTTCATCTGGGTTTCTAACTTCTCATGCTCAAAACATGGAAGAATGATACTTTTCTTCATTTGTGAACTTGTACATGCAAAAGGCATTAAAACAGCAAAAGCAAACACACAAAAGGCTTATAATTATGCCTTAAATATTTAAAGGCATATTAAAATATTTTATTTAAATATTTAAAATACATTTCTTATAATCAAGCTAAAAAAAAAGAAATCCAAGTATAAAAGTAATAGATTTGCTTTTGTTTTGTTTTCTTCTCCTTAAGGAACCATGAACATTGAAGCATATTTTGAAAGAATTGGTTATAAGAACTCGAGGGACAAATTGGACTTGGAAACATTAAGTGATATTCTTCAACACCAGGTTCAAGCCATTCCCTTTGAGAACCTTAACATCCACTGTGGGGAAGCCACGGAATTGGACTTAGAGGCCATTTTTGATCAAATTGTCAGGAGGAACCGGGGTGGGTGGTGTCTCCAAGTCAACCACCTTCTGTACTGGGCTCTGACCACGATTGGTTTTGAGACCACCATGTTGGGAGGATATGTTTACGATACATTCAACG
>SJXQ01007259.1:163386-201122 GCA_006408695.1 Aepyceros melampus
ACAGAGGATGGGATGGTTGGATGGCATCATCAATGTGATGGACATGAGTTTGAGTAATGGACGGGGAAGCCTGGAGTGCTGCAGTCTATGGGGTCACAAAGAGTTGGACAGGACTGAGTGGCTGAACTGAACTGGACCTTTTCCAGATTTATAATAGCAAAGGTTTAAAACATTTTAATGATGGCCTATGGTTTTCTTGAGGAAAAAGTGATATATGTTACAAAACTTCACATGTTGGTTGAACGTTGAATTCATAGACATGTTTAACTATCATTCAGTAACTAGAACTTAGAGGAAATCATTTTTATTACATTTTCACAGCATATATCCAATGTCAAATTTGAGCAGAAATACCACATGTATAATGGGATTATAATTCAACCAAGAAAAATGAGAAACGATATTGCTTCCAAACAACCTAATAGTTCTCAAGACAAAGCATAAACCAATATTTGTCAACATAAGTACCAAGAGATTGACGCGGCCAAGAATTTCTTACATGGCTATTTTTGCAACCACAGTTCTTCCTGTACCTTTTTTCTTTAATTAATTTCTTTAAAAAATTTTTTTCATGTAAGCTTTTTACATGTACCTTTTTTTTTTTTCTTAATACCTTTTTTAAGACACTGATATTTGGAATTTTCAAGTTTGGGAACTAGGCATTTTTGTCTAGTACTAAAAGTTGAAATGTATTATCTGTAAAATCTAGATGTTGAAAAATAGGTTAATTAAAATGTTACAGGCCAATAAAATATCAGTCTCAAAGTTTTTGTGTGTTTTTTTTTTGAAAAGTTAGGTTATAAATGGGGCTTTTTTTCTTTTTTTTGGCAGTAGAGTCTTTGTCGAATCCTCTTTCTTGTCTCCCAGTTCCTTCTTTTACTTCCTTTTACTCTTTGTGGTAAGAGAAAGACTTCAAAGCATGTAGTTCCAAGTCCAATCTTGTGGACACCAGGTGAATCACTTGATGAGCCTGTGGCTCCTATTCCTCGGGGTAAAGCAGGGCCCTGCCTGGATAAATGCATGTCAGACCTATAGCACCATCTTCCCACCCTCCCAATGGGCCTCGTTCGACTCTGCCGCTTTATCTTGCAGCAGGGTCAGTCATGCCTGGTACTCTTGGGCGGGAAGGGTTTTCTCACATTCTGAAAAGACCATGCTAAGGGAGGAGGTGGTGGCAAGTTACATTACCCAGATCAAACTGTGGCTCAAGAAACAAGATGCAGTTTTCTACAAATGAGTCCAAGTCATATTGTATGAGTATCCTGAAACCCAGGCTTCCCAGGTGGCTCAGTGGTAAAGAACCCACCGGCCAATGCAGGAGACGAAAGAGATGCAGGTTCAATCCCTGGGTCAGGAAGATCCCCTGGAGGATGAAATGGCAAACCACTCCAGCATTTTTGCCTTGAGAATGCCATGGACAGAGGAGTTACAGTCCACGGGATCGCAAAGAGTTGGACATGACCCAACATATCCACACACATCCAAAAACCCGTTTCTTTTTTCTTGGATACATCGATGACATGGGTCGGGGGCAGGGTGTGGCAAAATAGTTGAAAGATACTTAGGGATATAAAATTTAGCTTCCAGATAGAACAGGTGTGCCTTTCTGTGCAATGTTAACTTCTCTCCAGTGGAAATTTAAATGAGTGTTCTCTGTGGGTTAATGATTATTGATCCTGTTACTACTGCTGCTTAACGAACTGCCCTGAAGCTTAGTGGTTTAAATCAATTGTTTTAGTTTGCTCACAGAGTCTGTACTTTAGGAAGGGCACAGAGGAATGGTTCTTTTCTGCTCTCCAATGTCCCATCTCACCTGAGAGAACTCCAGTGGCTCATGGTTGCTGGATGGCCGCATGCTAGAACCATGTAGAAGCACCTTCTCTGGCACTGTGTTGCTGAGCTGGGCCCACAAAGGGACAAGCTGCATGTGGCCTCTGCAAGGGGTCTGGGCGTCCTCACAGCATGGGAGGTGCAGGGCAGTCAGGTCTCCACCAGGGGCTCGGAATGCTAGGTAGGAGGGTTCTAGCTTATACAGTGGAAATTAAAGCACCTTTCAAACACAGTGACGTTTTCAGCTGAAGTAAAACTTCTCTACAATGTTGGGCAAACACCACCTCCATCTACGTTCACAATATTTTCATTCCCCCCCAAATCAGACCCCACACATGTTGAGCAGTTTAAATTCCCTGTCATGACCTAGCATCTAAGTCACATAGCATATATATATTTTTTTTTTTTTTGCCACATTTTGTTGGTTATAAGTAAGACACGAGGCCTTCCGGATTCAAGGGGCAAGAACTAGACTTCACTTGTATTTTTTTCTTAAACATCTGTTTGACATGGACTTTTTTTTCTTTTTCTTTTTTTTTTTTCCAGTTTTCTCATGCATTGATTTATTTTTGACTGTGCTGGGTCTTTGTTGTAACTCAGGCTTTTCTCTAGCTGTGGACAAGTTGGGGGCTACTCTAGTTGTGGTACATGGACTTCCCACTGCAGTGGCTTCTCTCGTGGAGCCCAGGCTCTGGTCCTGAGGGCTTCAGTAGTTGTGGTTCCTGGGCTCAACAGTCGTGGCACACAAGCTTAGTGGGACCGTGGCTTGTGGGATCTTCCCGGACCAGGGATCGAACTTGTGTCTCCTACATTGGCAGGCAGATTCTTTACCATTGAGTCACCAGGGAAGCCCCGAGACTTCACTTCTTGATGCGGAAATGGAAAGTTTCAAAGATATCCTCACAGGCATCTTTGGAAAACATAATCTGAGAGTCAACCCTCTGGCCACAAAAATTTCCATTCGCATCTCCTCCCATTCTGGCGTCAGACTCAGCCTTGAAGTCCAGGATCGTGTCGCCAGGGCAGACGCAGATGAGGCTTCTCAGGTGCAGTTTTGTGAGTACAGTTCTTTGATACCACTCTTGGTGGGAGTCCTTGTAAACCATCATAACAAATTATGATTTGTTTCCTGACATACTCCACAGGCAACAGTGAAATGAGTGAAAAATTACCACTGTGTCAGGGTCCATTCACCACGCAGTGAGCAAGAGCGCACAGCACACCTCGGTCCACCGTAGGCCTGCAACCCGGCGGGGCCCCTGAGGCCAGGTCCTTGGGGAGGCCTCAGTCCCATCTCATGGGCGTTGTTTCCATGGTTCTTGCCTTTATTCTCTGGGCTTTTGGATTCACCACATGCCTGTGTCATGATTTTCATAATGGTTAAAATTGACCAAAAAAACAAACTATTTTCACGGAGGAGACTATAGCCCCATGGGAGCTAACAAAACTTTATCTAAGGATTTTCCTTCCGGGTGAGGGTAGTTTTGTCCAGAGGCCTCCCAAAATATACCCAGACAGCCTAGACTCAAGTGCAGAGTTTTCCTCCTGATGGAAGTTCAGACCAGGTTCACAGCTGGCTGGGGCTCTGCCATATTCACTCGTCAAATAGATGTTGAGTAAATACTTGTTGAATATGTGCATGAACAGCCTCAGTTTCTGTCTAGGACAACAGGACAAATTCTTGTTCAGTCGCTAAGTCATATCCAGCTCACTGAGAGCTCACGGACTGCAGCACGCCAGGCCTCCCTGTCCTTCATCATCTCCTGGAGCTTCCTCAGATTCATGTCCATTGAGTTGGTGATGCCATCCAATCAATGCATGCTCTGTCAAAACCCACTCTCCTGCCCTCCGTCTTTCCCAGCATCAGGGTCTTTTCCAAAGAGTCAGCTCTTCACATCAGGAGGCCAAAGGATTGGAGCTTCAGCTTCAGCATCAGTCCTTCCAATGAACATTCAGGACTGATCTCCTTTAGGATGGACTGGTTGGATCTCCTTGCAGTCCAAGGGACTCTCAAGAATCTTCTCCAACACCACAGTTGAAAAGCATCAATTCTTTGGCACTCAGCCTTCTTTATGGTCCAACTCTCACATCCGTACATAACTACTGGAAAAACCATAGCTCTGATTATACAGACCTTTGTTGGCAAAGTGATGTCTTTGCTTTTTAATAGGCTGGCTAGGTTGGTCATAACTTTCCTTCCAAAGAGCAGGAGTCTTTTAATTTCATGGCTGCAGTCACCATCTGCATTAATTTTGGAGCCCAGAAAATAAAATCTTCCACTGCTTCCACGTTTTCTTCTTCCATTTGCCATGAAGTGATGGGACCAGATACCATGCTCTTAGCTTTTTGAATGCTGAGTTTTAAGGCAGCTTTTTCACTCTCTTCTTTCACCCTCATCAAGAATCTCTTTAGGTCCTCTTCACTTTCTGCCATTAGAGTGGTATCATCTGCATAGCTCAGGTTGTTGATATTTCTCCTGGCAATCTTGATGCCATACAGCCCTACACTTTGCATAAAGTACTCTGAATACAAGTTAAATAAGCATGGTGACAATATAAAGCCTTGTTGTACTCCTTTCCCAATTTTGAACCAGTCTGTTTTCCATGTCTGTTTCAAACTGTTGCTTCTTGACCTGCATACAGATTTCTCAAGAGACAGGAAAAGTGGTCTGGTATTGGGGTCGCAAAGAGTTGGACATGACTGAGCGACTGAACTGAACTGAACTGAACTGATTCTCATCTCTTGAAGTATTTCCCAGTTTGTTGTGATCCACAGAGTTGAATGCTTTTGTAGGCAATGATGTAGATGTTTTTCTGGAATTCCCTTGCTTTCTCTATGATCCCATGAATGTTGGCAATTTGATCCCTGGTTCCTCTGCCTGTTCTAAATCCAGCTTGTACGTCTGGAAGTTCAGGTTCACGTACTGCTGAAGCTTAGCCTGAAGAATGAGCATAACCCTACTAGCATGTGCAGATAGGATTCATTAGTGGGATTGTACCAAAGTTTGAACATTCTTTGGCATTGCCCTTCTTTGGGACTGGAATGAAAACTGGCCTTTTCTAGTCCTGTGGCCACTGCTAAGTTTTCCAAATTGCTGCCATATTGAGTGTAGCACTTACAGGAGCATCCTTCAGGATTGGAAATAGCTTAGCTGGAATTCCATCACCTCCACTAGCTTTTTTCATAGCAATGCTTCCTAAGGCCCACTTGACTTCACATTCCAGGATGTCAGGCTCTAAAGTAAGTGACCACACTGTAATGGTTATCTGGATCATTAAGGCCTTTCTTGTATAGTTCTTCTGTGCATTTTAACCACCTCTTCTTAATCTCCTCTGCTTCTGTTAGGTACTTTCCATTTCTGTCCTTTATAAAGGTGCCCATCCTTGCACAAAATATTCCTTTGACATCTCCAATTTTCTTTCAGAGATCTCTAGTCTTTCCTATTCTAACATTTCCTCTCTTTCTTTGCATTGTTCATTTAAGGCCTTCTTATCTCTCCTTGCTATTCTCTGGAACTCTCCCTTCAGTTGGATATATCTTTCCCTTTCTCCCTTGCCTTTCATTTCTCTTCTTTCCTCAACTATTGTGAGGCCTCCTCAGACAACCCCTTTGCCTTCTGGCGTTTCTTTATTTTGGGGATGGTTTTGGTCACTTCCTCCTGTACAGTGTTACGAACCATAGTTCTTCAGGCACTCTGTCAGATCTAATAACTTGAATCTATTTGTCAGTTCCACTGTATTATCATAAGGGATTTGATATAGCTTATACTTGAATGAGCTTGTGGTTTTCCCTATTTTCTTTAAGTCTGAATTTTGCAACAAACAGTTCATGACATGAACACTGGATCATTTCAGCTTACATTCCCTTGATCAGCCATTGTTCCACAAAGCACTATCACTGTTAGTAAAGGTAGGTTTGAGGAATCTAGGTTAAAATTTTAAGTCCCCTTTTTTGTTAAAACCCCGGAGGCAGGCCATGCCTCACAGGAGTTAACTTACTTCTTATCTGGTGACTCAGAGTCTCCTGGTCCTTAACAAAGCCCCATTCTATTAATTCTTAACTGATGACTTATAACCTAGTTTCCTGACCTTGCAAAAGAGACCCCCTCTCAAAAAGATGTATTTACTGTCGGATTTTTCCGGGTAATTATTTCTCTAAGAACTGGCCAAGCGCTGCAGGGTGGTCAGTCAATTGTTTTGACTTAATTACCTGCAGACCTACCCCACCCAATCAAATGTCCTCACCCCGCCTACACCTGCTTATGGCCCCCTACCACATTGTTCCCAACATCCTGACCCCTCCCACACCTGCCTGTGATTTTTCGGTATAAAAGTTCCTCACAATTGATGTTCGGGGTTTGTCTTGGCTAAGGCCATGCCACCTGAGAAGTTGGCTTTCACTGACTTCAAATCGCTGGGTTTGGGTTCTGAGTCCCACCATCTCAGAAGAGCCTCAGGTATTAGGTGAACTGACCAGCTGAACTCTCAGACTTCCTGTGCCTATGAAGAGGTTTTATTTGAAACAGTATTTATCAAGACAATTACGTAACCATTACATCATCTTTTCCCCAGGCCTAGGTGCCTGACATTTGCATTTCTAAGAAGGGCAATGCAAATGACTCTTCCTAGAACAAAGACCCATTTAAGCAGATTTTTCTCTTCATTCTTACATCTAAAGCAGCTTGAAGCTTCTTTCCTATAAAAAAAGAAAAGAAAAGAAAAAATTATCCTCTGCCATATCATATCTGTTATTCCCACCAGGTGACCCAAGTTGGGTGGGCGCCCACCACTGTTGCAGGAAGGTGGACTCCTTCCACGGCCCGAAACCGGGCTCTTGTCTAACACTCAGAAATGAATTGTCCGAGGAGACATATCTGCTGACAAAGCAAGAGATTTTATTGGGAAAGGGCACCCGGGTGGAGAGCAGCAGGGTCAGGTATCCCAGGAGAACTGCTCTGCAGCGTGGCTCGCAGTCTCGGGTTTTATGGTGATGGCATTAGTTTCCGGGTGGTCTCTGGCCAATCATTCTAATTCAGAGTCTTTCCTCGTGGCACACGTATCGCTACAGGACGGATGCTAGCGAGAGGGATTCTGGGAAGTGGACGGACACACGGTGTCTCTCCTTTAGACCTTTCCTGAACTCTTCCGGTTGGTGGTGGCTTATTAGTTCCGTATTCCTTATCAGGATCTCCTGTCATAAAACAGCTCATGCAAATGGTTACTATGGTGCCTGGCCAGGGTGGGTGGTTTCAATCAGTGTGCTTCTCCTAACACCACCACAAGAAAAGATGATTATGACTCCAACAGCCACCCAGCACCCTGAGCACCCAACACTGCGTCTGTCCTGTGAAAGTTCATTAATAGGGATTCTGGGAAGTGGACGGACACACGGTGTCTCTCCTTTAGACCTTTCCTGAACTCTTCCGGTTGGTGGTGGCTTATTAGTTCCGTATTCCTTATCAGGATCTCCTGTCATAAAACAGCTCATGCAAATGGTTACTATGGTGCCTGGCCAGGGTGGGTGGTTTCAATCAGTGTGCTTCTCCTAACACCACCACAAGAAAAGATGATTATGACTCCAACAGCCACCCAGCACCCTGAGCACCCAACACTGCGTCTGTCCTGTGAAAGTTCATTAATGAATAAACAACAACAACAAAAAAAAACCCAGTTTCTCGAAAGCTGCAAGTACTTTCAATACACTCACTGTTGTTTCAAGAGGCTGCCCCAGCTAAGAAATAAACCCCTTAAGGATAACAACCATCTCTTTTGATTTCTCTAACATAGTATTTATCAAAAAGGAGTAAAGATGCAAAAGATATTCAAGATGTTAAATATTTATGACTTTTCTGCCTACTGAACTGCAAATTGATGGGTGGCAAGAACTAGATGATATTTCTGTTGGTATTCATGTCTCATTCTTATACCATCACATTCTCCATCTCAATTTTCCTCTGCAAGTCTTCTCTTGAACTGGCTGTAATTTTTTTTTTTTTAATGATCAATCCATTCATTGCTTTAATCCACAAATATTTTGTACCTATGGCAACCCACTCCAGTACTCTTGCCTGGAGAATCCCATGGATGGAGGAACCTGGTGGGCTGCAGTCCATGGGGTCGCACAGAGTCAGACACAACTGAGCAACTTCACTTTCACTTTTCACTTTCATGCATTGGAGAAGGAAATGGCAACCCACTCCAATGTTCTTGCCTGGAGAATCCCAGGGACGGGGAGCCTGGTGGGCTGCTGTCTATGGGGTCACACAGAGTCGGACATGACTGAAGTGACTTAGCAGCAGTGCATCAAAGAAACAATTTTCTTCTCACAGAGGGAATGAGTTGGGAAGATAGGATGAAGGTCAATAACTAAGAAACATTTACTTGGGAAAGTTATCCAGGGGGAAAGGTGAACAGAACAACACACACAAACTAAGGGAAGAAACTAAGGGAATAAACTGAGAAGCAGAAGTTAACTGGTTAAATGTGGAATCTTGAAAAGTTACAAAATAATCACAGCAGACATTTAGAGCTAGTTTCCCTTTCACAAACCTGAGTCTTTTGGACCTGTTAAGGGAAGCACAGTGAATGAAACTGTCCACTGTCCAGGCACCATATCAACCATTGCGTGAGTTATTTTATGACAGGAGGTCCTCGTAAGGAGCAGGGAACTAATAAGCCACCACCAACCAGAAGAGTTCGGGGAAGGTCAAAAAGGGACACCAGGTACTCCTTCTCGCTAGCATCAGTCTTGGCTGAGCAATGCGTGCGCCACCAGGAAGGACCCTGAGTCAGAGTGATTGGCAAAAGAAAACCTGGAAACCAATCCCATCACCATAAAACCCAAGACTGTGAGCCACAAAGCAGAGCAGGCCTCATGGGTTCCCTTACCTGACTGTTCTCTGCTCGGGCACCCTTTCCCAGTAAAGAGTCTTGCTTTGTCAGAATCTGTGTTTCCGCAGACAATTCAATTCAGAGTGTTACACAAGAGCCCACTCTCGGGCCTTGGAAGGGGTGCCCCCTTCCTGCAACAGACCTTCCCGGGTAAAGACGCACTGATGGGTTTTCTTCCAGTGGACCAGGCTCTTTTCCTAATTAAAAGGACTCAGAAAGAAATCATAGAAATAAACCAGGAAGAAGCTGGGACGCCACACTTAGACCTGTTAGTTACTGTGGCCTTGAGCAATGCATTTAAACCCTCTCTGCCTCAGTTTCCTATCTCGGTAAAAACAATGGTGGGAGAAGAGGCATTTATTACAGAAATATTGTAAAAGTAAAATGAGATGATGCGTCTGAATGTGTTTTGTGGAGTATCGAATACCTCTGTTCAAGACCCACTGTACTAAGCACTTTGTAAGTCCATCTGTTCCTCAAAATTATCCTGGGAGGTATCATTATACCTACTGTACAACTGAGGAGGCTGAGGTTCAGAGGACTCATTATCTTAATTTTAAAATTATCTGGTGTGGTACTGTGATTAATAGTAAGATATGTATATTAGGTCTTTGTTGCAGCTTCTGACACAGACGTCCTAAAATGCCTGGAATTTCCTAAGTGATGAGAACAATAAAACTGTCTCAATATTCATAATAAACCCCTTTCAATGACCTTTGGGTTTATGTAAATTAGATGAATTTTGGAATAACGCTAAGGAAGGGAGCTGGTTGCCAGGGGAACCAACCATGTGATTAGAAGGTCAGAACATTTAGTCTATTCCCCTGACCTCCGTGAAGGAGAGCAGGGCTGGAAGTTGACTCAGTCGCCAATGGCCAGTGATTTAGTCAATTGTGTAATGAAGCCTCCATATAAAACCCCCAAGAGCCTGGATTTGGATGGCTTCCAGGCTGGTGAGCCAGAATGGGTCCCCGTGCTGGACCCATGCTCCATGAGGACCAAAGTTATTCTCTTCTGGACTTCATCCTATGTAACTCTTCATCAAGCTGCTGATTTGTACATTTCGATCCTTTGTAATAAATCTGCAATTCAGTGAGTAAATTTTTACTCAGTAAAAATCCTGAGTTCTGTGAACCACTCCAGTAAATTCACCAAACCCAAAGAGGGGGTCATGGGATCTTCTGATTTATAGTCAGTGGTCAGAAGCAGAAGTGACAACCTGGACTTACAATTGACATTTGAAAGGGAGGGCAGCCTTCACCTACCAAGTCTGACGCTATTTCCAGTTAGGTCATGCCAGAATTGTGTTGAACTGTAGGGTACCCAGCTGGCGTCAGAGACTTGCTTGATGGTGTGGGGAAACGGGTGCAGAGCTGGAACTGGGAACTGAATCTGCACCTGATTAGTAAGCTGTAGAGCAAAAATTTGAACTGATTGCAAATGCCATCACCCATCTGTTATCCATGAGATCCCATCAGTGTAAAAAGCAAATGCTTTTTCAAAATCACTAAAATATCTTCTCTGAGAAGTTACTTGGTCACTAACAAAGAAAATGCACTTACAGACCCTGATGCTGGGAGGGATTGGGGGCAGGAGGAGAAAGGGACGACCGAGGATGAGATGGCTGGATGGCATCACAGACTCAATGGATGTGAGTCTGAGTGAACTCCGGGAGTTGGTGATGGACAGGGAGGCCTGGCGTACTGTGATTCATGGGGTCGCAAAGAGTCGGACACGACTGCGCGACTGAACTGAACTGAACTGAATGCATCCTTCTTCTTTAAAGGAGTAAGAGAGGTGAAT
Organism: Aepyceros melampus; assembly: GCA_006408695.1. Lineage (NCBI taxonomy): Eukaryota > Metazoa > Chordata > Mammalia > Artiodactyla > Bovidae > Aepyceros > Aepyceros melampus. The sequence goes on from SJXQ01007259.1 coordinate 173,910, forward strand.
GGCTGGACACGAGTGATCTAGGTTAAGACACAGTTGAAAAGAATAGTTGATTTTGGAAAGAATTTTAGGCAAGGCAATTGAGGCAGGAAAAAAAAGCTGTAGAACCCTCAGGTAATTTGTTGGCTCTTAGCTCCTTCTTAAGATCTAGCAGAACATATAACTCTTTATCCAAAATGAATTTCTTGTGGTTTCAGTCATTTTTTGATTGTACTCATCTATTCCTCTAACAAACACAAAGCAATAGGGGTGGGAATGATTTTCAAGTTTTATATTTTCCCCTTTAATATTTCTCCCAAATAAGCATAAATATAAAAAGTATTTTAGTCCAATAGGTATTCCTCCCACAAAGGAGCAGCACTCAAAAGACAGAATGTTCCAGGCATAGGACTATATTCATCTAAATTTAAATTTCAGGTAGACTTAATATTGTTAAAATGGAAATTGTGCAAGACTGTATGCTTTGGTAACTTGTTTTGTGAAATTAAATAGATTTCCAGAAACAGTCAAGCACTGGAGATACACAGTTATTGTTTAAACCTGAGATAAAACGACGCCCACTTTTCAAAAAGGAAGAACTGTGAAAAAACCTTGTATCTTGAAAGTGAATATGAATCACGGGAATATGAATCTTACCCTTGAGGGGGAGGAAAGGGCTTTTCCTCTGGGGGCTGGAGATGAAGCATTTAAAAATAATTCAAAGCTCCAATTCTCTCGAAGGGCTTTGTGACTCAGAATTGCACTTATTGGACTTACAAATTGGCTTTCACAGATGTCTTGATTTGTAAACCAAATACACTGTTTGACTGATAACCTCACAGAGGCTGCAAAGTGCTCTGAAATGCCTGAGAGGAACTTCCGTTGTGTTTATTTATGCAGATGACAGAGGACCCAGGAGATGCAGTCAGTCACAAGCATGATCCTTATCAATACGGGTGGGGCTGGCCTGTCTCTGTTGCCCTGGCCGGGAATTCCTTACTGAACTGGCACCCCCTGTTCTCTCCAAACCAAAAGGAAGGAGGAAAAGGAATACGGTAGCAAGACATGATAGAGGCTGCATGATGGAGTTTACGCTGGGACCGGAAGCCAGAACTCGAAACCCGGATTTATTGACTATGTAATTCTGGAGCTACCACGTCTCTGATGATTCCCTTTGCCGTGATGTAGAAAAGTGGATAAGTGCCCAGTTCTGAAGTCCAACACATCTGTCCTGAATCCTGTCTCTGCCACAAGCTGTCTGTCCTCTCTGAGCCTCGGTTTCCATAGCTGTTAAATCTAGATAACAATATTACCTTATTGTATAAGAGTTCTTCAGTGAAACAGAATGAATAGGCTCTGTGTGTGTGTGTGTGTGTGTGTGTGTGTGTGTGTAGAGAGAGAGAGAAAGAGAGAACAGAATTATAAGGAATTAACTTCTGTGATTATGGAGCCTGACAAGTCCAAAATCTACAGGATGGACTGGCAGGCTGGAGACCCAGCAGAGCCAGTGTGATAGGCTGAGCCTGTAGGACTAAAGAGCTAATGCTGCCTATGAAGTCTGAAGGCAGGCTGGTGGAGAACTCCTTTTTGCTCAGGGGAGGAGAGCAAGAAGGAATTCTTTTTCTATTCAGCCTTCAACTGACTAAATGAAGCCCACCCACATTTACGGAGATCAATCTGTTTTATGCAAAAACCACCCATTTAAATGTTAATCTCATCTAATACATCCTTACAGAAATATTCAGAATAAAGTCTGAGCAAATATTTGGGCACCCAATGGCCAACTCAATTTTACACATAAAATTAACCATCACATTCATGTCATCCTCACAATATTCCTATGAAATGAGTACTATCTGTGAAGCTCATCTCCTAAGCTCAAACAACAAATAGTCATGTGTCAAAGAGGGACAAAGTCAGGCTCCCTTTGTTCTCAAAATATTTCAAAATTAACCGCTTCTCCTCAATATCTCCTCCATATATGTATTCAATCATGGCTTCTTGATAAGACATCTAAACGTATTCAACCAAGGAAATTTATAGTGCCTGCTCATTTCACTTTCTGACAGTTCCACCATGATTTCACCACTGAATTAAATGAAATTGAAAAGTAGTTACCTAATCCCCTGCTCTCAAGAATCTTTTTTTTTTTTTAAGAATCTTTCTACTGTAATGATTACATCCTCTTATTTACTTCCTCCTTTGAAAGATCCTTCTCTGATTCCTAGAATGAAAAAAGGGAGGAGAGAACTAAGTGAGGAGGAGAGAAGGGAGGAAAGAAGGAATCACAGGAAAACATAACAGGTGCATAACCAGGATACCCACATCAATAAAACAGGCAAACAAGACCATTAGCTTTCCCTGGATTAACCCTAAAATCTATAAACGAGGGGTCTGGGGCCCTGGAGAGCAATTGTCAAAACTTGTTTTGAACACCCAGGCAGATTAACTTGCTTGTGGTTGTAGAAAGAACAGATATTTGTACATCAGAAGAAGACCTATCCACAGTTACACCCTCTGGTCACTGTGGAAACCACAGCGTTAGAGCAAGCACGCTGACTGACACCGCCCACCCTGGCCGGCACCATAGTAGCCATCTGCATGCGTGGCTTTAAGACGGGAGGTCCTGGTAAGGAACACGGAACTAATAAGCCACCACCAACCAGAAGAGATCGAGAAAGGTCGAGAGGAGACACCACACGTCCGGCCACCTCCCAGAATCCTTCTCTCTGGCCTCCATCTTGGCTGATCAAGGCTTGCACCACCAGGAAGGACTCTGAGTCAGAATGACTGGCTAAAGACAGCCCGGAAATTAATCCCATCACCATAAAACCTGAGGCTGCGAGCCCCATGGCAGAGCAGTCCTCCTGGGTTCCCTTACTCTGCTGCTCTCCACCGAGTGCCCTTTCCCACTAAAATCTCTTGCTTTCTCGGCACATGTGTCTCCTCCGACAATTCATTTCCAAGTGTTAGACAAGAGCCCACTTCCGGGCCCTGGAAAGGGTCCCCCTTCCTGCAGCAATAGCAAGCCTTGTCTCTCACACCCACACAATGCCCTGCAAGCTGGGACTCAGCCCTGCCAGCTTCCTCCAACCCATGAAGGGTGAGAACAGTGACTGTCCACAGCCTTTCGGAGGGCCGTGGGGCTGCTCTCCAGGATTATGGACTGTCATCGTGCCGTCTTCACATATTCTTTCTTCCCCAGCATGAAGCCATTTGAGATCAAATTGTGATCCATGACTACACTTCCACATTCCTTCTCATCTGAGGAAAAATCTCCAGTCTTGGTGAAATATACTTAGAATCCAGTTTCAAATGGATTCAACCAGATTTATAATCCAGTTTCAATACATGGCTTTCATTGACTCAGTACTGGAAGAGATCTCAAAGGTCTGTGGTCCAAGTTTCTGCTTGTTGCTGCTGCTGCTGCTGCTAAGCCACTTCAGTCGTGTCTGACTCTGTGTGACCCCATAGATGGCAGCCCACCAGGCTCCCCGGTCCCTGGGATTCTCCAGGCAAGAACACTGGAGTGGGGTGCCACTGCCTTCTCCAATGCATGAAAGTGAAAAGGGAAAGTGAAGTGGCTCAGTCGTGCCTTTAGTGTATTACATATATTGATAGTGGTGGGGGTAGGTCACTCAGTTGTGTCTGAATCTTGGTGACCCCATGGACTGGAGCCCACAAAGCTCCTCTGCCCATGGGATTTTCCAGGCAAGAATCTTCCCAACCCAGGGATCAAACCTGTGTCACAGGTGAAATCTTTACTGCTGAGCCACTGGGGAAGCCACACACATGCACACACACACACATATACACACATACACACAATGGAATATTACTCAGCTGTAAAAACTACTGAAATTCTGCCATTTTGGCCACACAGATAGACCTAGAGAATATTATGCTTAGTGAAATAAGTCAGAGAGAAACAAATATAGCAGTTAGAGAATTATCATTAGAGATTCTTAGACATGAGGAGAGGTCATGTGTACTCTAGGAATCTAAACACAAGTGTCAATTCAGATGATATTACTATCCACCTCACCTATATGTGGAATCTAAAAATAAAACAAATGAATGTAGGTAGCAAAACAGAAGTGGACTCACAGATACAGAAAACAAACTAGTGTTTATCAAAAAGAGAGGGAAACAGAGGGGAGATTAGGGGTATGGGATTAAGAGACACAAACTACTATGTATAAAATAGATAAGCAATAAAGATAGAATACATAGCAGAGGGAATTGTAGCCATTATCTTATAATAACTTTTAATGAAGTATAATCTGTAAAAATCACTATGTTGTATACCTAAAAGTAATATAATATTCCAAATCAGCAATATTTTAATTTTAAAAAATTACTAGGTTGTTGTTTAATCCATCTTTCCTTTTGCAATCTGGCCAAGCTAAGTAGGCCACGTCCACTTAAAAGTGGTGATTAGACCTACTGCTGCTGCTAAGTCGCTTCAGTCGTATCCAACTCTGTGTGACCCCATAGACGGCAGCCCACCGGCCTCCCCCGTCCCTGGGATTCTCCAGGCAAGAACACTGGAGTGGGTCGCCAGTTCCTTCCCCAATGTATGAAAGTAAAAAGTGAAAATGAAGTTGCTCAGTCATGTCTGACTCTTAGCGACCCCATGGACTGCAGCCCACCAGGCTTCTCTGTCCATTGGATTTTCCAGGCAAAAGTACTGGAGTGGGGTGCCATTGCCTTCTCCAGATTAGACCTACTAGTCACCTCAAAATGAAAACCTAGAAAGACTCAAGAGTGTAATCAAAACATTCCCTTCATGCATATAAGGTGATGGCTATTAAGAACACTGGATTTCCTAGTATTGGAAAGATTCATGAAAAAACAACTTTGAAACTTTAGAATCTTGACTGACTTAGGAAAATGTGCTCTTTTTTTTTTTTTTAAAAGAAACTAAGTTGTAGATCCATAAGATTTATCTGAATTTTACAAAAAGCGGGACTCTATCAGTTCTTCTTTGTCACACTGTGCTGAGCAGACATTAAATAGTAGAGATCTAAACGACTGTTTTGTCTCATCTAAACTGGAGAACTGTGACTAAGTCACCATGTATCAGAAGGAAACAGTCTCAAAGACAGGATGTGGGAGGAGCAGGGAGAGGAAATCACAGAAACATTCCAGACCTTTCCCTAACAGGCCTTGTCTGCTAAGGATCCAGAATGATAGGTGGGGCACTTAAAAAAAAAAACACAAAAACTCAGTACACAACAAAGTGAAAGTAAAGGTGGTCCCAATCAAGCTCGTTCAGTGTACTTTGATCTCCGGATTTAAAAAGTAAAAATCTTCTAGTTACAAAGGTCTGTTTTTCATGCTTTTGCCATGACATTAGAAAGTCCATTGTCCCCAGTATGACTGACATTCTTTTTCATTACCCAAATGTAGGGAGTCTTAGCATAGACAACAGTGAAGAGAATTATTGTTAAGAGATTCTTAGACATTAGGAGAAATCATCCAAGAATCTCAAGCACACGTTTCAATTCAGATAATATTTTAGATTTGTTTTTATCTGATATAAATACAAGGTCGACAAACGCTGAATGTTTTCAGCTACCAACTATGCCACAGGGCCAGATTTAAAGAGGAAAAGAAATAATCAGGGGAAATGTTGCTTTTGACTTAATTTTGGCAAAAAAAAAAAAAAAAGAAGAAGAAGCAATGCACTCATTATATTGAGAGACGGAAGAGAAAGGGGTCACTCTTGCTTTTTAATCTCACGTTGAATTAATGGTACTTAGTTCATGACTTTCATCTCTGGTCTGGACGTGGGAGCAAGATGGCAGAGCAGGAGGGGGCGAGGCTCACCTGCCCTCATCAAAACTACAACATGTAGAACGACTCACAGAAATTGGCCTGAAGACTCATAAAATGACTCTTCTAAAACCACAGCTGTAAAGAAAAATCCACACAGAGTCTGGTAGGAAGAGAGGAGAAGCGATCTGGCAGGGACTCACACACCTAATGCGTGACCCAGACAAGGGTATCGCAGGCTCAGGGAGTCTCCCTGAGGATTAAGGGATCTGAACCACATATTAGGCAACCCAGCCTTGGAGCCAGACAGCCAATAAACAAGACTATCAACCCGGTGTGAAAACCAGGGGGGTTTACTAGTGGCCTGTAAGAAACTGAGACCCGCTTGCTGCAAGTCACAGCGTGAAGGCAGCTGACTGCAAATGGCCTGGTGCTCCGGCCAGCTGGCCAGGCCCGCCCCAGCACCGGGCCTCTGCTCCGGACCCTCTTAGGCTGGTGCTGCTCCGCGCTAAGGCAGAGTCTACGTTGCCAACAGCACCTCCAGCATGCTTAGACAGAATGGAATCTGAGCAGGGAGGAGGCAGCCGTGGCCAGTGCAGTCTTCCACGTGCACACACGGGAGTGAGCAGAACTAGCTTAGTGAAAGGTTGTTGTTGAATCACGACGCCGGGATACTTGGCCTCCGGAGGAGAAGAATTCAATCCGGGGCCAGAGACGAGGCTTGATCGCTCAGAGCTTTTGTGTAATAAAGTTTTATTAAAGTATAAAGGAGATAGAGAACCCTTCTGACATAGGCATCAGAAGGGGGCAGAAAGAGTACCCGCTTGTTAGTGTTTGCAATGAAGTTATATACTCTCCAGTAAATCCAAAGAATGTCTGGAGGGTGTAAAGACCTCACCAGACCTACTCCCATAATTTACATTTTAAGAGAACAGAATTAGCCAGAAGGTTGAATCCAGAGACTGTCCTCAGGCAGCATACACTGTTGTTATATAATCCTAAGGAATGTAGAGAAGGAAAACATGTTTGTCCTTTTTTCCTCCTTGAGAATCCCAGAGCCCTCTCTCCTTGGGGACCCCTAGACTTCTTGTCAACCTGCCTCGGAAATGACTCTCTCATTAGCAGTGCGGCTCCAAAACCTTCAGACCTGACCAAGCCTCTGGCCAAGGTGCTCACGCATCAGAGCAAAACGGGAAACCAGCGCAGAAGTGCAGCCCCAGGCCCCTTGGGGCCCAGCCCTGGTATCACGAGTGCATGTGTGCTCAGCCGAGTCTGACGCTTTGCCACCCCGTGGACAGTAGCCCACCAGGCTTCCCTGTCCATGGGCTCCTCCCGGCAGGAAGACTGGAGCAGGGTGCCATTTCCTATTCCACAGGATCCTCTGAAAACCCAAGGACCGAACTGCGTCTCCTGCCTCGGCAGGTGGATTCTTTACCACCGAGCCATCGCGGAAGCCCCACAGTTATTCTTTACGAATCCATAATGCTATCCTTTAGAAAATCTTTCTCTCTCTCTCTCGGGCAAGATGCCTGAAAACCAGGATACTCGTGCACTCACTTCCTTTGATCACTGTAACAAATTACTGTGAGTTTGGTAGCTTCGCGCGACACACGCCTTTGCCCTTACTGTATGGAGGCTGGCGTCTGGCATCAGTTTCACGGCCCACACTCACTCCAGAGTCTCCGGGGTCCATTTCCTATTCCACAGGATCCTCTGAAAACCCAAGGACCGAACTGCGTCTCCTGCCTCGGCAGGTGGATTCTTTACCACCGAGCCATCGCGGAAGCCCCACAGTTATTCTTTACGAATCCATAATGCTATCCTTTAGAAAATCTTTCTCTCTCTCTCTCGGGCAAGATGCCTGAAAACCAGGATACTCGTGCACTCACTTCCTTTGATCACTGTAACAAATTACTGTGAGTTTGGTAGCTTCGCGCGACACACGCCTTTGCCCTTACTGTATGGAGGCTGGCGTCTGGCATCAGTTTCACGGCCCACACTCACTCCAGAGTCTCCGGGGAAGAATGGCTTCCTTGCCTTTCCCGATTTCTCACAGATTCCAGTCCTTGAGCTCTGCAGCTCGTGGTCCCTTCAGAGCCGTGTGACATGCGTGGTCACTTTGCCATTTTCTGTCTAATTAAATATGCCTCTACCTTCATTTTGGAAGGACACATACAATTGTATTCAGGGCCAGTATTCCAGGATGACCTCCCCATTGCAAGACCCTTAACCCGATCCCATCTGCAAAGACTCTTTTACTATATAAGGTGACATGGGCAGGCTCCAGAGAGCCGCAACTAACCATCTAGCCACTGCATCCTGACACAGCACTCGAGAGTGTCTGGAAACACCACAGGAAACAGCTACAAGTGGCAATACGCCTCCCTCTGAATCCCATGCCTGGGTGCAGTGGCGGTCCCCTCAGATGAGACTGTATATGTTCTAAGAAAGGAGATCAGGTAGGAAGCTTGAATCCCATGCACTCATTTTGAGGTGGGAGAGTGAGCTTGAGAGATGGAGAGACTGGGATACAAGAAGAAACTCATTCTCCGTGTCCAGCAGACAAAACTGCTACAGCCAGGCCCGGTCTATCTGTGCCCACTGTCATCTCACATATGCTTACGGGATTTCATCAACTTTTTTTTTTTTTTTTTTTTCTGCACTGTGTGATTTGCAAGATCTCAGTCCCCCCACCAGGAATTGAACCCCTGCCACACCAGTGAAAGCCTGGAGTCCTAACCACTAGGCAACCAGAGGACTCCTGAGATTCATTGAAAGAAAAAAGTGAAAGCGTTAGTCACTCAGTCATGTCCGATTCTTTGTAACCCCATTGAAAACGGCCCACCAGGCTCCTCTGTCCATGAATTTCTCCAGGCAAGAATACTGGAGTGTGTTGCCATTTCCTTCTCCAGGGGATCTTCCCAACCCAGGGATCGAACCCAGGTTGCCTGCACTGCAGGCAGATTCTTTACTGTCCTGAGCCACCAGGAAAGACTCTGAGATGCACTAACTTTAACAGAAAGATTTTTATACTTCTACATCTCATCCCATTTGACTTTTCCTTATGAAACTGGTGATTTTCTGGGCCAAAGAAGGCCCTTGACCAGCATTGGCACACAGTGCCTCTAAACTAGTCCCTCCCAGTTTCTCTTCCATGTCGTGGTGCCCTTAAAGTTACCCAGTTCAGTTCTCTCCATATCCATCAAGGGGCATGATGACAGTGCAGCGTGAGCTCAGAGCAGCAGAAAAAAATCATTCTGGCCTACAAATGACTCAGCGTGAAGAAAATGTTGATTTAGGAACCCTGACATCCACCTATAAAAGTCTGCTTTCTGTTGAATGTTTTTGTAGCAGGGAGGACTGGAGAATCACCAGAACTGGAATTTCTCCCAATGTTCCCATTCCTAGATAGAGCAGACCCCAATATCTTGAGTTTATACTCAAAATTTTAAATGGAATAATCACAGAGCATTAATCAAAAAAGTCACTTTCACATCTCAATAAATTGCCTTCCAAAAATTATGAATGACATATGCTTATGTTTTGCATAAATATAAGCCTGCATTTTCAGACATAGGAGAGTCAAAGGAGCCAGGAAGCCTGGGTTCCAGGCTGATTCTAGTCTGGTTCTAGGACCTTGGCCTTCATCATTTGACGAACATATTGTCCCCATCGGGACCTCACTTTCTGTGGCTGAAAAGTGAGTCGCATTCACTGAGTTCAATAACTTTCTCTCATAGCCCACTGTTATGTGATTTTACCCACAAATCAAAAAGCAATAGATTAAGGACAATTACTTAAGAGCCTAAATACTTTTTAGCTGGGTTTATCACGTAAAAGATATCTATCACTCAGCTACATCTACAAAGACACTGGATTCATACCTTTTATTTACATTAATCAAGTTGAGGAAAATAATCTTCTTGTGTCTGCAGCCACAGCCAAAGCAAATTACAAGCGCTTTTACAGTGACAGCTTCTAAATCTTTGCTACCTATCTTTTGAAAAATACTTACATGTTTAAGACAAGGCAACATATCTGTTAAAATAAAGGCAATGTTGTTTTGATAAAAGGAATTTCACCTCATTAGAAGTTTAAAAGTTACCTTGAAGACCTTGGCGAAGACATACACATAATATATTCAGCCTTGAAAAAAAGTCTGTTACAGGATTTCATCCAAAAAGGCTATTTAAACATTTAAATTATTATAGGGCTTGCAAATTTTGTCAAGGATAAGTAAATTGTTCAAATCAGAGGTTGGAAACTACAGGTCAAATCTGCCTGCAGATGTTTTAGTTTGCCTCAGACAGAATCCTAAAAATTCCAAAAATGCTTATGTTTTGCATAAATATAAGCCTGCATTTTCAGACATAGGAGAGTCAAAGGAGCCAGGAAGCCTGGGTTCCAGGCTGATTCTAGTCTGGTTCTAGGACCTTGGCCTTCATCATTTGACGAACATATTGTCCCCATCGGGACCTCACTTTCTGTGGCTGAAAAGTGAGTCGCATTCACTGAGTTCAATAACTTTCTCTCATAGCCCACTGTTATGTGATTTTACCCACAAATCAAAAAGCAATAGATTAAGGACAATTACTTAAGAGCCTAAATACTTTTTAGCTGGGTTTATCACGTAAAAGATATCTATCACTCAGCTACATCTACAAAGACACTGGATTCATACCTTTTATTTACATTAATCAGGTTGAGGAAAATAATCTTCTTGTGTCTGCAGCCACAGCCAAAGCAAATTACAAGCGCTTTTACAGTGACAGCTTCTAAATCTTTGCTACCTATCTTTTGAAAAATACTTACATGTTTAAGACAAGGCAACATATCTGTTAAAATAAAGGCAATGTTGTTTTGATAAAAGGAATTTCACCTCATTAGAAGTTTAAAAGTTACCTTGAAGACCTTGGCGAAGACATACACATAATATATTCAGCCTTGAAAAAAAGTCTGTTACAGGATTTCATCCAAAAAGGCTATTTAAACATTTAAATTATTATAGGGCTTGCAAATTTTGTCAAGGATAAGTAAATTGTTCAAATCAGAGGTTGGAAACTACAGGTCAAATCTGCCTGCAGATGTTTTAGTTTGCCTCATACAGAATCCTAAAAATTCCAAAAATTATTTAAAAAATTGAATTTGGGTTAGTCTTGAAAAATGAGAAGAAGGGGCCGAGCTGGCCTCAGTTCTGCAGCCCCCAAGGCCCACCCACCCCCATCATCCCACCTCGGGCCCTTCTCTCCTTCACATACTTCCTGCCACTGTAGGAATTCAGCGTGCTCCCCAAGTCTTGAACAAGTGAACAAGGCACAAAGAATAAATACTTAATATTTATGAACATGACCTGGAGGCGAGAACACAGGAACTTCTCCTTCTCATCATTTATGGCTAGCGCTTTTAAGTTAGAGAAGTGACAAGTTGACGGGAACAAAGGCGGCAAGACCTCTCCGGACTGCTTTGGTTATTTGGGGTCTTTTGTGCTTCCAAACAAATTTTAGGGTGGTTTTTCCTCTATTTCTTTGGAAAATGCCATTGCAATCCTGGTAAGAACTGCACCGAAGCTGTATGTTGCTTTGGGAATCTTCTTTTCACTTGTTTATGGCTGCATTCATTCTGCATTTCTGCACGCAGGTCTTCCCTAGTTGCAGTGAGTGTTTCTCCAGAAACACGCTCTCAGGGCTCGGTGTGCGGCCTGCTCACCGCGGTGGCTTCTCTTGTTCTGCAGCGCCGGCTCTGGGCACATGGGCATCAGGAGTTGTGGCACCCGGGCTGAGTTGCTCCAGGGCATGTGGTATCCTCCTGGACCAGGGGTTAAGTCCCTGTCCCCTGCATCAGCAGGCAGATTCTTCACCACTGAGCCACCAGGGAAACCCCAAGAATATCTTTTTTTTTTTCCTAAAGACTAGTAATTCCTCGCGATAAGTCTAGGAATTCATCCAAGAGGCCTAAAAGAAGAGTTACCTAAAACTGGAGAATTAAGAACAGCTCAAAAAGCTTTGAAATGAAAAGGATATGACTGTCAAGATATTACTTTCAAAAGGAAACACAAGAATGGCTTCAGTTACATTGATTTGACCATTTGACTGCATATCTAGCTTAATAATTGACAAAGTATGAATGAAATTTTCTCATCCACAAGTAATCCTCAAGAAGGTGAGAAACAATGGCTCTCGTGTCTGTTCATAACATCCCTGGACAAAAACGGATCTTCACAAAAGTTAGAAGATGAGGGTTTCTCAGAGAAATGTTGCCTCCAAGTTAAATCTGGTTAAAAACAAACCGCAGTGCCACTGCGCTGGCACTAATTAGAAAGATGGGCAAGTTACATTTTCTGCCCTCAAAGAACTTTTAGTTAAAGGGAAGAAGGACATACACACAACTAACTAATCAGTGAGAGAGGGTGAAGAGGGCAAATCGCTACTGGATCGAGTGTTTCCGGGGACACGTCACAGGAGAGGCTGGCCTCTGAGCAGGCATCGCAGAATGAAGGATTTGTCTAGTCTTTGTCCTGGGTTCCCACACAGAGTTTCTAAAACCCTTGGGATTTCCTAAGCTATTTATGATTAAACTATTAAATTAAACCCTTGGATTACTCCTGCATTTGTGCTAAAGAGATGACTCAAGATGGGTGGTCACCAGAAGGACCAACCGTATGATTAGAGGAACGAGGCTTTGAGCCACAGCATGCCAGTCCAGCCTCCAGGAAGCTGGGGCTGGGGACTGACTCTAGCCCTGCGGCCAGTGATCCCGTCATGCCTGTGTAATGAAACAGCACTGAACTGTCAGGACACCAAAGCTGCGAGGAGCTTCTTCGCTGGTGAGCACTCGACGCTCTGGAGGGTGACATGCACTGTTTCCATGGAGAAAGGATACGGAAGCTCCACAGCCAGGACCTCTCTTCACCTGCCCAGCTCTGATTTATATCCTTAGAAAGAAACCTGCAGTCTTAAGCACAGTGCTTGCCTGAATTCTGAGCCATTCTAGCAAATGGTCAAACCCGTGGGAGCCGCAGATTTTAGAGCCCAGTTGGCTAGAAATGTGGTGGCTGGGAACACTTTAGTGTGGCTGGTGTCTGATATAAGGCATGCTTGTTGGGGAGCACACACTTTATCTTCTAGGGTCCACACTAACTCGTGTTTAGTGCCGAACTGTATTGTTATTGTTATGCAGGAGACGTAAGAGATGTGGGTTTGATCCCCGGATGAGGAAGATCCCCTGGAGTAGGAAGTGGCAGCGCACTCCAGTATTCTTGCCTGGAAAATTCCATGGACAGAGGAGCCTGGTGGGCCACAGTCCACAGGGTTGCAAAGAGTTGGGCTGAGCATGCACGCATGCAGAACAGTTGGTGTCAGGATAGCTGGGTGCTGACAAGAGGATATTTTCTAAACAGGTGCTTTAGAAACAGATACCGTTAAGAGTCTGCCACCGCGCTGCTTTTAGGAGTGGTAGGTGGCTCAGTTTATCACCAGTGTGGACAACAGAGAAGTTAATAGTAGGAAAAGATGCTTCAGAGTCACAGGAAAAGACAGTTCAGAGTCACTGGAAAAGTTTGGAGAGAATGTTAAGATGATGAAATTTTCTTTTGAAGGCAAGAGAGAATCATTCACCATTTTTTCATACTACTTATTCTTATTATAAAATATATGTTTAGTGGAGAAGTTAAGCACCTATAATGTTACCATCCTGAGAAAACCACTGTAAACATTTGATGATTTTAAGTCAATTTCCTAAATAAGGACACGTCTGAATGTACGTGTGTGTGTGTGTGTGTGTGTGTGTGTCCCCAATTGTAAACAGCTTTCTAATATGCTTTCACTAAATAATTTCTCATTTACTTACTAATTTTGAGGTAAAATTGGTGTGCAGCATTAGTTTCAGGTGTGCAACATAATAATTTGATATTTGCACACGCTACACAGAAATAGATTTAGGGAACTAGATCTGATAGATAGATTGCCTGATGAACTATGGCTGGAGGTTTGTGACATTGTACAGGAGACAGGAATCAAGACCATCCCCAAAAAAAAGAAATGCAAAAAAGCAAAATGGCTGTCTTAGGAGGCCTTACAAATAGCTGTGAAAAGAAGAGAAGTGAAAAGCAAAGGAGAAAAGGAAAGATATAAGCATCTGAATGCAGAGTTCCAAAGAATAGCAAGGAGAGATGAGAAGCCTTCCTCAGTGATCAGTGCAAAGAAACAGAGGAAAACAATACAATGGGAAAGACTAGAAATCTCCTCAAGAAAGTTAGAGATATCAAGGGAATATTTCATGCAAAGATGGGCTCAATAAAGGACAGAAATAGTATGGACCTAACAGAAGCAGATGATATTAAGAAGAATTGGCAAGAATACACAGAAGAACTCTACAAAAAAGATCTTCATGACCCAGACAATCATGATGGTGTGATCATTCACCTAGAGCCAGACATCCTGGAATGTGAAGTCAAGTGGGCCTTAGAAAGCATCGCTACAAACAAAGCTAGTGGAGGTGATGGAATTCCAGTTGAGCTGTTTCAAATCCTAAAAGATGATGCTGTGAAAGTGCTGCACTCAACATGTCAGCAAATTTGGAAAACTCAGCGGTGGCCACAGGACTGGAAAAAGTCAGTTTTCATTCCAATCGCAAAGAAAGGCAATGCCAAAGAATGCTCAAACTACCGCACAATTGCACTCATCTCACATGCTAGTAAAGTAATGCTCAAAATTCTCTAAGCCAGGCTTCAGCAATACGTGAACCATGAACTCCCTGATGTTCAAGCTGGTTTTAGAAAAGGCAGAGGAACCAGAGATCAAATCGCCAACATCCGCTGGATCATCGAAAAAGCCAAGAGAATTCCGGAAAAACATCTGCTTTATTGACTATGTCAAAGCTTCTGACTGTGTGGATCACAATAAACTGGAAAATTCTGAAAGAGATGGGAATACCAGACCCCCTGGCCTGCCTCTTGAGAAACCTGTATGCAGGTCAGGAAGCAATAGTAGAACTGGACATGGAACAACAGACTGGTTCCAAATAGGAAAAGGAGTACGTCAAGGCTGTATACTGTCACCCTGCTTATTTAACTTATATGCAGAATACATCATGAGAAACACTGGGCTGGATGAAGCACAAGTTGGAATCAAGATTGCTGGGAGAAATGTCAATAACCTCAGATATGCAGATGACATCACTCTTATGGCAGAAAGTGAAAACTAAAGAGCCTCTTGATGAAAGTGAAAGAGGAGAGTGAAAAAGTTGGCTTAAAGCTCAACATTCAGAACTAAGATCATGGCATCCGGCCCCATCACTTCATGGCAAATAGATGAAAAACAGTGGAAACAGTGACAGACTATTTCTGGGGGATCCAAAATCACTGCAGATGGTGATTGCAGCCATGAAATTAAAAGACGCTTACTCCTTGGCAGGAAAGTTATGACCAACCTAAACAGCATATTAGAAAGCAGAGACATTACTTTGCCAACAAAGGTCCATCTAGTCAAGGCTATGGTTTTTCCAGTAATGTGAAAGTTGGACCATAAAGAAAGCTGAGTACCGAAGAATCAATGCTTTTGAACTGTGGTGTTGGAGAAGACTCTTGAGAGTCCCTTGGACTGCAAGGAGATCCAACCAGTCCATCCTAAAGGATATCAGTCCTGGGTGTTCATTGAAAAGACTGATGTTGAAGCTGAAACTCCAATCCTTTGGCCACCTGATGCAAAGAGCTGACTCATTGGAAAGGACCCTGATGCAGGGAAAGATTGAAAGCGAGAGGAGAAGGGGACCTGTGGCACTAGAAGATGAGCCCCCCAGCTCAGAAGATACCAATATGCTACTAGGATAGAGTGGAGGGCAATTACTAATTGCCAGGAGAAATATCAGCAACCTCAGATACACAGATGATATCACAATAATGGTAGAAAGTGACGAGGAACTAAAGAGCTTCTTGATAAGGGTGAAAGAGAAGAGTGAAAAAACTGGCTTGAAACTCAACATTAAATTCTTAGCATCACTTAAATTAAATTAAATTCTTAGTCCCATCACTTCATGGCAAATAGAGGCGGATAAAGTGGAAGTAGTGACAGATTTTATTTTCTGGGGCTCCAAGATCATGGCAGATAGCAACTGCAGCCATGAAATTAAAAGTCACTTGCCTGTTGGAAGGAAAGCTATGACAAATCTAGACAGTGTATTCAAAAGCAGAGACATTACTTTGCCAATAAAGGTCCATATAGTAAAGCTATGGTTTTTCTAGTAGGCATGTATGGATGTGTGAGTTGGACCATATAGAAAGCTGAGCACCAAAGAATTGATGCTTTTGAACTGTGGTGCTGGACAAGACTCCTGAAACTTGGACTACAGGGAGATCAAACCAGTCAATCCTAAAGGAAGTCAACCCTGAACATTTATTGGAAGGACTGATGCTGAAGCTCCAGTACTTTGGCCACCTGATGTAAAGGGCCAACTCACTGGGAAAGACCCTGATGCTGGGAAAGATTGAAGGCAAAAGGAGAAGGGGGCAGCAGAGGATGAGATGGTTGGATGGCATCACCAACTCAATAGACATGAATCTGAGCAAACTCTGGGAGACAGTGGAGGACAGAGGAGCCTAGCGGGCTACAGTCCATGGGGTCAGAAAGAGCTGGATGTGACTGAGCAACTGAATGATAGCAATCACAGCTGACATTGAAGAGATTAACGCTCAAGCTTTCTTCTAGGACATCAAGAGTTTTGTTGTGTCCTGGGAGTGGCCATCTCTCCACTTGTTCCAGTCCCAGCGGGTCTAGAAGCACAAGCCCCTCTGAGCGCCCGAGTCAGGAGACCACATGTGGTTCCCTGTGTGGACTGTGCCTGCCCACTGGCTTTAGCGAGGCTGCTGTGGGGAGGGGGCACGAGGCTTTAGCAAGGCCCCCAAAGAGCTTTACTGTTGGGCAAATACTGGAGTGGATTGCCATTTCTTCCTGCAGGGGATCTTCCCGACCCAGGTTTCAAACCAGGGTCTCCTGTGCCTCCTGCACTGGTAGGCAGATTCTATTACCACCAAGCACTTGGGAATCCCTATAGGTAGCCATTAACGCTTGTTTAAAAGCCAATCTGTCAGTTAGAAGAGATGGAATGCAAAGTCAGTGGGTTAGGAGAAGACACCAACCCCAGGAAGTTCAGGAAAAGAGCTAACTAATGTACAGCATGGAGTGCTTCAGACAGGATGAGTAAGAACTGAAACAGAACCACTGTGTCAGTGATGATTCAGAGGTTGCTGGCGGCTCCGAGGGAGCGTTTTCACTAGAGAGGCGTGGAGTCCTTAGCAAGAATCCTGGAGTCTGTGCGTGGTAGCAAGAGTGTACTCTTTCGTTTTGGCAAAAAGGGAAGAACAGGGATAGATGGTAGATTTAAGAGAAGCCTGAGGAGGGAAAGTGTTCTAGTCTGGAGAGGATGGGAGGCCAAGCGATCAGGTGGAACACGTCCTCCGTGGGGTAAGTCCAGGTGAGAGCAGAAGGGCTCTCTTCAGACCCGCGTTCTGAGCCCTGGCTGCCACAGAATCACACAGCGAAGCTGTGATCGCCAGCCTCCACTCCAGTCCGTGTGATCAGCAGCTCTGTGGGCTCTGGGATGATCTCCTGTGCAGCCAGGGATAAGGACTGCTTCCTTAGACAAATGCACTGTTTCCTGGATCGCTGGGATGGATGAAGTTTGGGACATTTAGAAACAGGGAGATGTCAAGACAGATGGCATTGATTCCTTCAAGAAAGAAGACAAGGTCATCTGTGAAGAACAAGTGGGCTAATGGCCAGTTTGGAGCCAAAAAGAAAGCACAAAAGGTTTAGAATGGCCAGCAGGTTAAAGACAAATGTCCAAGAAAACAAATGTCTTTGTAGCGCTTATGCTTATGTGTGATTAGATCATGTAATGACTAGAGCCTGAAATGAAATACGGCTACTGCAGCTGAAAAACAACCCAATAACTCATCATGTTTGCAAAATTTAAAACTTAAAAGCAAGGAAAGTAAAATGGTTAAATCAATTTTGGAAAATAAATTACACAGAGGGTGACATTAGCTGTAACAATTAAACAGTAGGAATGTGTAATGTCTCCTCAAGGATTACAATTTAAATTAAAATATAGTATTTTTTAAGGAGTATTCTGAATGAAATTATATTTCTGTGTTACAACCTGATGAAAGGGTTTTAATGATTTCTCTTTCCATTTGCAAAGAGACTTGGGAGTGGTTAGACAGACACAAAAAATATTAGTTAATTTTGCCAGGCTCAAAAGAATGAATACATAATTCTATAAATTAAATTCAAAAATTTTCAGGACTTAAAGGAAAAAGAAAAAGAAGACATAGCGTTTGACCATCAAAAGTATTTAATCTATCGGAGAGTTTAAAATGTAACTGAAGCAGAGAGGGAGGTGGGGAGAGACAAGCTAGGAGTACAGAATTAGCAGATACAGACTACTACACACAACATAGAGAAGCAACAAGGACCTACTTTCTAGCGCTGGGAACTATTTCATTATCTTGTCATAATATATAATGGACTATAATCAAATAATCATGTAATCGGAATAAACAATGAACATGTGCTGCACACTAATGCAAATGTGAATCAACTATAGTTCAATTAAAAATAATGAGAAATAAAACATAACTGCAGAACATGATGAAAGCCGTGAAACAGGTCCCAAGTGTTATGAAACCAGAAAGACAGACACTTTGAAAGACATTACTTGCCCCTACCCAGTTTATCAGAAGCTGTTTCACATGAGCCTTTCCCAGTTTGGAACCAGTCCATTGTTCCATGTCTGGTTCTAACTGTTGCTTCTTGAACAATGGACTGGTTCCAAACTGGGAAAGAGTATGTCAAGGCTGTATATTGTCACTCTGCTTATTTAACTTATATGCAGAACACATCATGTGAAATGTCAGACTGGATGAAGCACAAGCTGGAATCAAGATTGCAGGGAGAAATATCAGTAACCTCAGATCAATAACCTGCCCCCCCCCTTATGGCAGAAAGTGAAGAGGAACTAAAGAGCCTCTTGATGAAAGTCAAAGAGGAGAGTGAAAAAGCTGGCTTAAAACACAACATTAAAAATCCTATGATTATGACATCCGGTCCCATCACTTCATGGCAAATAGATAGGGAAACAATGGAAACAGTGAGAGACTTAATTTTCTTGGGCTCCAAGATGGTGACTGCAGCCATGAAATTAAAAGACACTTGCTCCTTGGAAGAAAAGCTATGACAAACCTAGACAGCATATTAAAAAGCAGAGACACTACTTTGCTGACAAAGGTCATCTAGTCAAGGCTATGGTTTTTCCAGTGGTCATGTATGGATGTGAGAGCTGGACTATGAAGAAAGCTGAGCACAGAAGAATTGATGCTTTTGAACTGAGGTGTTGGAGAGACTCTTGAGAGTCCCTTGGACTGCAAGAAGATCCAACCAGTCTATCCTAAAGTAAATCAGTCCTAAACATTCATTGGAAGGACTGATGCTGAAGCTGAAACTCCATTCCTTTGGCCACCTGATGTAAAGAACTGACTCATTTGAAAAGACCCTGATGCTGGGAAAGATTGAAGGCAGGAGGAGAAGGGGACTACAGAGGATGAGATGGTTGGATGGCATCACCGACTCAATGGATGTGAGTTTGAGCACGCTCTGGGAGATGGTGATGGACAGGTAAGCCTGGCGTGTTGCAGTCTACGGGGTCTCAAAGAGTTGGACACGACTGAGTGACTGAACTGGACTGTTTCACGTGCATGATAAAGCTTCAGCTAGGCCTTGCACCGTGGTACACTCATGACAAGGTGTTAGGAGTCCCTGGAGTGTGAAGGGGGTAGGAGCTGAGTACATCACGGTGGGGTCAGCGTGAGGAGGGCCTAGTTGGCCACCCCCAGGACCCTGAGCCATGGGGGTCCCTGAAGGCAGATGAGCAGTGAGACCTTGAGTTAGAATTGTGCTTCTCAAAGATGACGCCTGCAGGAGTGCCACTGGGGAAGCCAGTGTGATGTTTGGGTAAGAGATGAAGAAGAAAATGGATAGCTTTTTCTAGGCAAATCTGGGTTTTACTCTTTGGCTTCTTTATTGAAGTATACCTATAAATTAAAGTGTACAAATCCCAAGTGTGGAACTCAATGAACACAAGCTTGTACCTACCACTGAGTTTAAGAAAGAAAATATTAACAGTATTTGGAGCTTCTCCCAACTCTCCTACAACACCCTCCTCCTCCAAGGCAACTCCTACCCCGCCTGACTTGAACTCTGGGTCTTCTGATTTTATGTGAGTGGAATCAGATTATCATTCTTACGTCTTTGGCTCCCTCACCCTTAGGATCAACACAATAACTTAGAAGTGCAAGTGTCAGCCACAGAGTATCTGCATTTTCATCTTCAGTAAACACTAACAGTTTGCACACTCTCAGCAGGACGTGAGTGCTCCGTGATTCCACACACTTCTCAGGTGGGAGACTTTCACCAAGGTCGTCTTCAGTTGCTGCTGTACTTGCGAGTCTGCGGTGGCATTCATTGTGGTTCTAAGTTTCACTTCCTTTGTTACTAATAAAGGAGAGCATTTTTTCATATATGTACTGGCCATCTGGTTATTTGCTTGTGAACTGTCCAGTTCACCTTTCTCGACCATTTTTGCATTAGGCAATTTCCTACTTATTAATTTGAAATAAAACCTCTGTATACTCTGGATGTGTGCTCATTGTCAGTTATTTGTGTTGTAAAACTCTCCCCCTACTCTGTGACTTGTCTTTTAATTCCTTTCATGGTGTTTTTCAATGAAAACAGGTTCTTGATTTTAAATATTGTCCAGTGTATTGATCACTTCCTTTATGTTAAGCACTCTTTGGGTCTTAAGAAACGTTGGCCTATCCCAAGGTTAAATTAAATTGTTGTGGAAAACTCTGATACTGCAAAAAAATAAAATTGTTAATCTTTCTGATTAGCGATTCCTTTAGCAAAACATTTCAAGCTTGTAGGTTTAATTTTAAGCACAATCTGAAACGATTGCCTTAGTGTCATTTAGCATTTAATGTTTCAAATAGTAATCAAATATGAGGAGGAAATTTCAACTGAATGCAGTGATCAAGAAAGAAATTTACTTGTATTAAGAAAGCAGAGATGGCAAAACAAAAACAATCAATCAAAGAAAATCGCAAAAGAAGCACTGTAGAATTCACCCTGACAACACGATCCACTAGGTTTCTATTTGAACTGAGGAAGAGAAGACCATGAGCCTTTTATACGTGCTTTCCTGTTCTTGAGCTAATTTTGAACTATTCCTTATGTGGTGTGTCTCCAAGCAATTTTTGTTTTTCTTGTTTTT
This sequence comes from Aepyceros melampus, assembly GCA_006408695.1. Lineage (NCBI taxonomy): Eukaryota > Metazoa > Chordata > Mammalia > Artiodactyla > Bovidae > Aepyceros > Aepyceros melampus. Next base: position 194,985 of record SJXQ01007259.1, read on the forward strand.
TTTTCTGGTATATATTCTTATGCTCACTTTTTTAAATTTATTTTTTAATTGAAGGAAACTGCTTTACCTCTTTAAAATAAAAGATGCTTTCATGTCCATCTTTTAATTGCCTTCACACATCACATGACTAAGGAATACATTCTCAGATAAGTATCATTTCTTCTTAAACTATTAGTTACTATAATTTTTTTCAGGTGCTAAATGTTCTAAAGATGTCTGAAACTAGTCTGATTTTGGTCATATATTAAAAAAATGATTTTTCCTGCCTAAATCCTTACAGGATTTTTTGTTTGATATTCCATTGGAAAGATTTCACCACAGTATGACCCTATTTGGGACATTCTCTGTTGATCTTCACTTGGAACATAGTAACACTTTTGGTCTATAATCAATCAATACTGAGAAAACAAAGCCAGGATGAGAGCTATCTCTGTTTTACTGGGGCCTGACTGAGGGCTACGGTGCAGGCGACGGCCTCTCAGAGAGCCCTGGGAACTGCTGCCAAGGGAGAAAAGGGGAGATCAGCATATAGCGACTTTGTGGAAGAGGGCCAACCCTGATTCCTCAGACTGAGGTGGGGAAGCAGGGCTGGGGGTGGGGAGTGCCTTTTAATTTAAACTCAAGCATGTAAACCTAATTTATTCAAACCATTATTTATAAACCCGTGAGTTTTATATTGTAACACCCGCTTCATGACTAAATTTTAAACTGAAACCCGTGAGACCTCTGTCTGTGTACATGGATGTATCCATGCCCACTGAAGCCTTAACAGAATTCACCCAAAAGACCTTAAATGATAGTAACCAGGCCATTAGCCTACTGGGTTCTGAGGTCTCTTTGATGAACAAATTGTGTTACAAAGTCACATGGCCCTCGATACCCTGACAGCATCCCAAGGAGGCACCTGCGTTATAATTCAGACTGAATGCTGCATTTTCATACCAGAAGAATCCTCTAATATTGCGCCTTTAATGACACATTAAAAAAAAAAATCAGATTTCAACCTTAACTGTTTCATTTCTTAATCTGGTGGTCACTTTGGGAGTTGGTTTGGCTCCAGAAGCACATGACTTAAATCTCTTTTAAGGCTTTATTTACCAAACTAGTCCATCCTAAAGGAAATCAACCCTGAATATTCACTGGAAGAAGTGATGCTGAAGCTGAAGCTCCAATGCATTGGCCTCCTGGTGCGAAGATCCGACTTTTTTTGGAAAAGGTCCTGATGCTGGGAAAGATTGAGGGCAGGAGTAGAAAGGGGAGACAGAGGATAAGATGGTTGGATGGCATTATTGACTCAATGGACATGAGTTGGAGCAAACTCCAGGAGATAGTGAAGGACAGGGAAGTCTGGAGAGCTGAAATCCAACGGGGCCTCAGAGTCAGACACGACTTAAGACACTGAGCAAAACCAAATGCTCATTACATGCATGTAAATGATCAGGCATTTCTTGCAGTCAGCCTTACTTCACAAACAAATCAGTCTCAATTTGGTGATGTTTGGTAAAAAATCAGGGCAATTCTAGAGATAAAGAATTAAGTTTCAGCAACATATATTTGCGGATATTAAATTCTAGTGTTTTTTGTCTAAGACCCACTTCTTAGATGGCTCCTTGCTGCTGTTACATCCTTGTAAAGTTTGAGTTATTAAAAGACACCGTGAGGTTGTTTCTTAAGCTTATCCCAGTAGTCTGTGGATGAAGATTAGATGTCCCATGGCCTGTAACCAGGATACTGAAAAAGGCATCATTTAAAGACTATCTCCAAACCACATGGAAGGACCCTGACCAGGCACCATTAACTAGCTTATGCACAACAAAACTGAAGGGAGTTGACTCTTGGACTCATATTTCCCATTGAGAAAGCCAGACTGCACTAGACTGGTATCTAGACAGGACTGTTGACATCAAAATTACCGTAAACCAATGTTCAAACAGAATAGAAACTGCACACACACACCAGAGCAAGAAGACAGCATCAAGAGTAGAGAGCAGTCCCAAGAAGCTGGGCTTGACCCGTATGATACTTTATAGTGTTGTCTTAATCTCTTGTATTTTGCATATGAATCTAGTATTTTTTTTTATCATGAACACAATCCCATGCAGAGTATAAAAATTAATCCAACCCTTGGGTTTATGATCAAGTACCTACTTGCATTACTTCTGGGTTACCTTAGTGGATTTCTCCTCTCAAAGGCTCTAATTGGATGGCCCTTAGGAAATTTATTTTGGAAGAAAGAAGTTATTCTGTTTGGGCAGCTATCGATAGTACTAGATGGGGCTCCCTCATTTGGCTAATTAATCACACTTGCTCTGATCATATCTATAAATGTGAATTTTGTTTTAAACCTACTCAAGCTCAATCAGAGCAATGTGTTAAGTTTTAGTCAAAGACTATAACCTGTCTCAGTCATGGGATGAATTTATGTGGTTAACACCAGGCTACAGTCATTTCAATTTAACCTCACCCTCCTTATGTTGGGAACAATTAAACCATATGAAGGATAATCAGCCTACTAAAACCAAGAAATAGGACTGGGTTTCTTATGAACAATGCCTATATATCCTTTCCCTTAAAGACAGGGCTTGGTATGGGACAGACTGGGCCAGATGACCTGTGAATATACGGGGCCACACCTAATAGAAGCTCTTGGCTTAAAATCCTACTAATTCTTACCTTACTAATGCTACTAGCTGTGCAACTTGTATACTGTTTTACAAGATTGCTCTTTCTTGCATTACCAAATATATGACTGATTCTGTAATAAGATGATGCAGGTTCTACATCAGGTCACACCTGGTTCTATATAAAATCAATGACTTATAATTGTATTACTCCAGCTACGGGGAAAAACAAGGGAACTACTTGCCACCTTCAGTTGGGTCCTGACACCATACAGCCTAACCCTCAGGGCTTGCAACAGGCTGCAGCGCTGTCCACGGAACCACCCGGGAGGGTGGTTCATCTACAGGAGGTGCCAGTTCTACCTGGAATGTTTTAATGCGGAGGAGGGCTAAATTATTGTGCAATTAAAACAGTGTTCACCTCAGGGGCTACAGGTAAAATGTCAGACAGTGCTGTTGCTAAATTCTGGCGTCACATACCCTAGGAGTCTTGGGGACAGAATCCAGCTCACCTCATAAGCTTAGCTCCCCTTATTGACATCAAGGAGCCTCTAAGAGGCTCCGGACCCCAGAGACACGTCGGGCTAATCCTGATGATCCCGTTGGCTGGGATCACTGTGGTGCCTGGGCCTTCCAGCAGCTCCCCCGCTCAGTGGCCCCGTTTCTCAGCACTTCCTGAGCCACGCGCTTGGCCAGGTGACTGCCCCGCCTCCCATCAAGGCTGGAGGCTGAGCCCCACCCCGTGGGTCTGACTTGTATTGCTTGATGGAATGCAGAAACGTGACAGGGTGCCAGGCTGCTCTGAGCCCAGACTTAAGGGTCATGCCACCATAGTTGCTCCTCAAGAAATGCACGTCAGCACCCCTCCTGACCCCCAGGCTCTCGCTGTTGAGTTTCAGGCGCTCTGAGCATGTGAGACTGGAATCCAGGTCGCAGCTCCCTAGACAGTGCTGCCCTGGAGTTTTTCCCCTTTCATTTGGCCAGCACATGTAGAACAGTTACAAAGCAAGTGGCAGGAAAGTCACATCAACCAAATCCAGCCATCCGGGCTCAGCCAGAAACAGGCGATTCATGTTGGATGAGCAAGACCAGCGCGGCTCGAGCACCCTTTCCTGGGGGACCCTTCAGACCCCACATCGTGGCCTGGCCACAGGGAGGGGACTCGGAACCCCCCATGGGAGACACTCGGGGACAGCAAGGCACTCGTGGCAGGCCAGCTCCCACTGTGCTCCCTCCCTGCCTGCGGGCTCTGTGCCCACCCTGAAGTCACACTCAGCGCTAAACTATTTGCTTCCCAAAGCGCTCAACTCTGCCAGGCGTTTATGGAGCGGCCCCCTCAGTATCTGACCACCCTCATCTCTGACCACCCTGACTTCTGGCCAGAATCCCCCGGACTCCAGTTCCATAAAGTCCCATTACAGTGACCTCAATATCCATGGTAATGGCCAAGTAAAGTCTGCATTGCCATCTTTCCAAGTGATAGTCGACTTTGTTTTAACAATTTAACGACTGAATTTTTTCCCCTCTGATCACCCCCAAAGTCATTCCACTCTTGCTCCAGCTGCCACACTGCCCTCAGAAAGCAAAGGCCAGGCACTGAGTTTGCTCAGACCCCTTTCTCTCCCTGCAAGCTGCTTGGGGAGGAGTAGAGAGAGATGAAGCGGGGTTGGTGGGGGGCGGGGTCTGATGTAGCAAGCTTTCATTCTACAGAACTGGCCTCTTTTTAGATGAGAACATCTAAAAATTTCCCCACTTAGGTTATTAAGATCAGCCCAAGGAAAACATAATCAGGGGAAAATCTACTGTGTCTGTGAAGAACAGAAATCATCACATGCAAACAGAATCAAATAACCATTGCGTGGCGATTATTCAAGGTCAGAGTGACTTTGAGAACAGCCTCTTCCATGGCAGAAGGAAATGGAATTATCGGGAAAGCTTGATGTGTCAATATGACCGTTAAAGTCAGCGCAAGGAAAACTGAAATTTATCATGAAGTGAAAGGCCAAAGGACCCAGGGAAGAGAAGTGACATGGGCTCCGGAGCTGGGTGGGCAGAGACGAGGCGTCTGGGGGCCCAGTCCCAGGGCTCCCCTCCTGAGGCAGGTGCTCGGGAGACAGAACTGTCGTCAGCTGCTGTGGGCCACCTAGGTCTACACCACTGAAAAATGACAACATCCACTACAATTAATGGGAAAGAGAGAGGTAGAGAAAGTAGAGAGGTAGAGAGTCCGTCCTAAAGGAGATCAGTCCTGAGTGTCCGTTGGAAGGACTGATGCTGAAGCTGAAATTCCAATCCTTTGGCCACCTGATGCAAAGAGCTGACTCATTGGAAAAGACCCTGATGCTTAGAAAGATTGAGGGCAGGAGAAGAAGGGGATGGCAGAGGATGAGATGGTTGGATGGCATCACCGACTCGATGGACATGAATTTGAGTAAACTCGGGGAGTTGGCGATGGACAAGGAGGCCTGGTGTGCTGCAGTCCATGGGGGTGCAAAAGTCAGACATGACTGAGCGACTGAACTGAACCAAAGAGAGGCAGAGAAGTTAGCTTTCAAATATCTAGGAGCCAGTGGCTGGACTGGATGGGCTGGGCCTTGCCTCTCGTCCTGGTTCCTCCTACACCTGGGGGAGTTCATTGCTCCTGGTGGTGAACAGCCATGCACAGGGCATCTCAGCCAAATATTAGCCTTTCAGATTGAAGGCTTGGAGAGCTGGGGAAGAGTGTTTGCTTTGTCAATAGCACCATGGATTTTGACAGTTCTGTGAAGTGACTCCAACTGGTGTAAACTTGTTATTTCTCAGAACCCACGAGTAGCTGAAGATCTGCAGAATAGATACAAAGTTCTGCTTTCAAGACTTTGAACCATCAGCATGGAAGACACCCAGAAACAAGGAGAATTAGGGCTGTGTCCAGAGTTAAAGGGAAAATACAGATCACATACAACTATGGCAGAAACCCCCTTTCCCAAGGATGCACCCCCTTCCCTGAGACCCAGAGAAAAAGATTTTATGTAAGGGAAAAAGTCAGTGCACACACACACAAATGATCATGCCAAAGGAACAGAGCATTGTAAAAGCTAAATGTTCTGACTCATAAGATTGAGGACACAGCTGAAATAATCAGTAGGAAAGGGTTCTCTATCCTGTGACCCGAGTGGGCATGTGGCCGAGTGCTATGCTCCAACCCACAAGGGTTCATAATCTCATTGTTGGCTGTGGAAACACAAACAGCAGAAAACAAAGGGGCATGTGCTCAGGACAGAAGGCCATTGGAAGCTAAACTGTTCCATTCGAACCCTCAAGGAAAAGGGAAGGTCGCCGAGGGCTTTGTGAACAATCAAGGGCTCAGGTCCGACCCACAGGAGGACAAGGCAGCCACGTGGGGTGTCCAGCAGGGAGGTGCTGCCTCTGCTTCCAGACAAGATGATTTACCCAGAACGGGGGAGCCTGATGCCTTTCCAAGGACATAGGACATTAAACAGCCACAAGAGAGCCACTCTCCAGAGCAACGGAAATG